>JAJDFE020000480.1:0-28887 GCA_021527465.2 Geoglossum glabrum | reverse complement strand
ATGTTGGGATCTTGGACGACATAGCAGCGAGCCTGGCGTCCATCAGTGGGTTTGATAGTATACAACTGTCGAAGTATCTCTCGCGCCTACTGCTTAAAGGATTCCTTTTGGCCCTGCGATAAGTATGGCCATGCGATGTTCAAACCAACACCAGGGATTCTTTCCTGGACTAGCACCTGGAGATCATTGATCTGCAGGGGTGTGAGTGATAGAAATAGCTAAGGAGTACAAGAGAGTAAGAATCTTGCCAGCAAAGTAAATCTCTGGCACTTTAACGCCTTTTAGGACACTCTTGGCAATAGCAACGGCCTGGATTTCATTGGCATCAGCATACGGGTGGTCGATCTCAGTGTGCTGACTGCCCCCTATCTTGTGCAGATGGCTTGACTTGATGATAATGCTACCAAGGGCAAACACGTCGCGACCACCCTCATCAGCTGGATAGATTCTGATGAATTCGTTACAGAGGTCAACCACTGACGCCCAGTATTGCAGAGAGTCTGCAGATCGGGAGTTGACGTACTGGAGGTTGACATAAAAGTTGTCTGATTTGGGGAAGTATCGGCCGTAGAATGGCACATCCACATAAATGTCAGAGGCGGGTATGTTATCTGGGTTTGACATGTATGGATTCATGATGAAATTGGGGCAGGTATTAGACGAGATGGGTGACGAAAGAGAGTTTGCAATGCAAGCTATAGGGTAGTCCTCTTGTTAGGAAAATGATGGCTTTCGTGTCCGTTTGTTGAAGCTTAGAGCACAGCACATGGTGGCAAGAGGGAAGCGACAGACTAATAGAACAGCGCCGTTATCTGTGACTCGACCCACGCCGACCTATAGACGTCGAAGCAGGCCGATGGTAGCTTCATGATAGGTAGGAAGTTAGTTTACAATAGTAGGATAGTATTTTGATACCTAGATACACTTCCTTGTTGCGCTGGCATTGTCATACCAGGAAACGTCTATATAGAGAGCCACATCAGCATTTATCTCTTCGATCTGTTACCATCTTCATCAGTTACATCGTCTACATTCCCAAGCAACTGCTAGTCAATCTTCTCAATCCTCACCAACTACAACTTCAACCTACAGTAATCCTATCGAAGTCAATATGGCCATGCGATGTTCCGTCTGCCAGTAGTGGATCAAGACCACTGGTGGAATCCACATCTGTCCCGGCAAGCCTAGCAGCTCTGCCAACCCTGCCAATTTCAACGATGTCAACGATGAAATTCCCCTGCTCCATTCGACCGCTTCAGTCTAAGCAGTCAAGCAGCATGTGAGTTTTCTAGCCGCAAACGCGCCATTGTCATAGCCATGGTGATACTAATCGATGTTAAAGGCATCAATTGACAATTTATCATCAATGCTAGACACTGTAATGTGTTTGTAGAGAGCCGTGAGGTTGTTATGTGAGATGATCGTCTCTCCTTTGTCTTTTGCTTGTCTTTAAGCCTGTAGGCAGAAAGAAAACGAGTATACCAAACTCCCTCTTTCTTAGTTTGAACACCATGCTGAAGCTCCTCAGCTTTCTCCTGAAGCCTTACCGCGTAGCACATACAAGAGTGATTATGGCTGTCTGGCAGCAAAATGTCTTTAATATTTCTTTCAACATTCCTTCTGACACTCCTCCCAACATTCCGTGAACATACGGCTCTTGGTCCCTTCTCGATATTTCGAACGGCTTTTGAAATATCATTATTCAAAGTTTGGCCCTGGTCTGGATTCTCGCAAAAAGTTGACGCTGGTCATTTGCCGTCCTTGACAAAGAGCCTTCTGGAATCTATAAGGATTCACCTGAGCATCAATTCTGTGATGTTGACCCAGCTATAGACTTGTCTATAGACAACATAGTTTTCTATCTGTCTTCGCATATACCATTGCAATGGTAGCCAGGTTTATCCTGGTCTGGAAGGTCCTATTCACTAGGTCGAAAGTAGGTACTGATAATATTTTGAACTAACTGGCCGATCCAGTAGCGATGTCTAAATCATGTTATCCGTATGGATGTTACAGCATCGAATGGATGACTCCGGTGGTGGAAAGTGACTCCAGCGAGGCCAAAGAGGGGCTAGATCCTGTTCTGCCACTCTGTAACCGGACAGTATCCGAGTAAAACTATGCTGCCCGCAAGGCATATCGCCGAATTTCTAAGTGGGCCAGCGGTCTGAATAAATGAACTTTTCAGCTGGCCCTTCCAACATGATTGAACCGGAGGCTTCATCCTGTCTGATGCATCCTATATGCTGTGTCAAGAGTTGACTCTAGCATAACCGTTTCATCAGCCGATCTCCCTGAGCCATTGTTTTTGAAGATAGCTTGATCAGAACAGGTTAGAAGATGCTCAATTACATTTCTAGTGCTTGAGCAGACGGCAGATTGGGATGCCGGCTTCTATGCCCAATGTGGAGGGGTATTGCAGTTATCGCCATAGTCATCTCCTACTTCTACTTGCTTGCGGTGGCGAAAAGGGAGAGGTATTACAGATGAGGTGGTCTGTAAAATTGTTAGCCCAAAGTACAGATTATCAGGAAGCTGTAGGACCTGTGTGGAGCCATACGATGATGCAGAGTAGCCTCATAATTGTGATTTTCTACAAAATAGATTTGATTGATGAAGTCGTGGAAAATTACCCGTGCTCACTCAGGGCAGCGTTGCTCACCCGCCAAAATGAGGGTGAGGTCGGGGCGCATTTTTATAACCTTGGCGTCTTGCGTCAACAAACCGATTTTTCTCGCTCGCATGCTGCGTTTCCCGGTTTGAGCACAACATCACCATCGCCATGCTGCGCCTTTCTCCATCTCCCAGACAATTCGCCATGAAGGTCGTGTCTGTTCCGTAGATGGGATACCGCCACCGCCGGGCCCACTTGGATTCAAAGTCGCACCGGACTCTTCCTTGCGCGATTTGACCCGTTGCTATTGTCTTATATCGGGGTTTCGGTCGCCAGGAGAGGATCATCACAAGCCGAGTATATTCATCACGCGCGACACGATTGACTTGTTATTGTTCCACCTCTACGACACCCCCTCTAACCAACCCTATCCATTCCGCCCGCTTTTTCTGATTGTTCCCTCACCTACGCCTTGTGCCCTGTTTGCCATCATGGCTTTCAACTTCAACTGGTCGCCGTTGACTGCGGACTCACTCTTCTACTCAAGAGCAAAGGAACTCCTTACTACCGCTCTAAATAAGTCGCCGAAGCCCCCGATCATCGTCGATGACATCCTCGTCAATGAGCTGAACCTGGGTTCGATACCTCCGGAGCTGGAGATCTTGGAGATTGGAGACTTAGCAGAGGACCGCTTTCGCGGTATCTTCAAGATGTGCTATTCAGGAGACGCCTTCTTGACACTAAGGACGAGAGTTCAGGTAAGGTTACACCATCTTGTCTACCCGTCCGGACACCGCGTACTGCGGTTGTACACGTCTCCACTGTTGGCGATGTTGCACTATTTAGCGGGCCATTATGGCTGATAGCCCATACCACGGCGCTAATGTGAAAATTGCTCACAGGCAAACCCACTGAATACCTACCTTTCAACGAAGCCTTCCTTTACGTCGCCTCAACCTCTGGCTGCCGCGTAAGCCAACCTCCTACGTCTCATTACTGCCCTACTGACTTTAGTCTGATAAGGTCCGGCCTTACCATTCCGCTACAAATAACGCTATCTGAGATCAAGCTGTCGGCGTTCATTATCCTTGTCTTCTCGAGACAGAAGGGGGTCACACTGGTGTTTAGAAATGACCCGCTCGAATCCCTTAAGGTCTCATCAACGTTTGACTCGATTCCTTTTGTTCGAGATTATCTGCAGAAGGAAATCGAAGCTCAATTACGAGTCCTGTTGATGGAAGAGGTACCTGCAATCATACACCGATTGTCATTACGGCTCTGGGTACCGGAATACCGAGCTAGCGAGGACGAAAAGGAACGTGCAGCGAATACTCTAGATGCGCGAGAGCCGACAGACCCTTTAGCTGCCCCACCACAGAATTCTGTTGATTTTTCTGGTAACGTCGTGGATGTCGCGGGGATTTCGACACTTTCCTCCGACCCAACCTCGTCCGACGGCCAGCCCCTATTTTCGCAGAAAAACCTTTTGCGCCTTGCGGCTTTGACAGACCGTCAGCGGTCCTTGTCGCTGTTCACTCCTTCAATTAGAGACGCGGTTTTCCGGGCCTGGGCTGGCACTTCGGAGCGTGGGGATGTACCCGGTGCGAATACGCCCGCGACACCGACGTTAATGAGGACGCATTCCGCAGTCAGCAGCACAAGTTCGATGTACGCGTTCTCTAATGGTGCTGGGAACCCGCCACCGAGGCCACATCTCATAAGCCTCGGCTCAACAACAGGTTTGGGTCTGGGTTCCAATCGGCATTCCCGTTCACATGCAGGAAGGAAGAAGAAGACGCGGGTGGTCAATTTACGCCGGAGAAATATCGGCGGCGATACCGAAAGTACTGGCGAAGGGAGCACCTCTTCGACTAGCTCCTCTACTCCTCTAATGACTGATGTTCTTGGTATGTCAGTACCTCCTAAAGTCTTAGAGGAACGAGATGAGGACATTGTCACCCCTCCCCGGTCTCCAAACTCCAAAGTCAGGTTTCGGGACCGCCAGGACAGCATCGACCTTGGTAGTTCTCCACCAAAATCTCGTTCCCTTACTCCTGCCCGCGTCGTTGATTCTTCTCGAAAAGTCATTGATATGGGAACACAAACACTACCCGAACTCTTTCTCTCTGCAGGGCCGTCGTCCGAACTGGAAAAAGCCCGCCACCCGCTACTTCATCCATCACACGAATTACATCATTTGCGTTCCCATCGCCAAGAAAAGCCACCCTTATCCTCAACATTTAGCGCGCCTTCCAACCAGAATTTACACTACCCTACACCTCTATACCAGAGTACTGACACTTCGTCAGTAGGTATACTAGAGAGGGCTCTAGTGATGAAGATGGCAGGGGAGATAGTCCGGAGGTCCCAAGACGAGAAACCTGCTGGTGGTGGGTTTTGGACTGGAGGCGGGAGGGATTACCCTCCTCCACCGGCTTACGAGGCGCGTTGATCGTCCCGCTTTAGGGCCAAAGGTATCGTGTCGCGTCTTCAGCACTCCTATTCCCATTCACCCAGTAATTGTACTAGCGCTATCGTCATTTGGGTAGTTTTGGGTTGATTGCAGTTATTAGCGCTATGTTATTACGTTTCCCTTGCCTCTTCCGCTACCTTTTTCTCTGCGTTGGCCAGACAGGGCAGGGGGGTTGTATAACACGTTTGGTGGGGATATATAAATATGAGGGAGCGGGACTTCGACGGTCTGGCCCACAGACCCGGCTAATTCCTGTTTCCCCTCCTTGCTTTCTAACTTCCTTTATTCCTAGGAGGGAGGGATCTCTGGGGACTGCCATAGTCCCCACCCTTCGCTGTATGAGTAAACAGATTTCTATACGCATGTACAAACCTCTATCTACTCGGCGGTTTTTATGTTGTGGTTTGAGGTTTGAGCTGAGGGATGAGGATAGACCCAAAAATTAAGTTGAGACTATATCACGATCACACCGGTCAGGTAGTTATCACAACCGGCTTCAGCTGCACATACGACGTATCCTTAGGTAGGCTCTTCATTTTCCAGGCTGACCACGGCAATGAGTTATGGAGGCATATTGGCCGATACCCCCATACCGCCGTTAGCCCTGGACTGTAGAAGCACGCCGCTGTCCGTACGTACGTTTGTACGTCCATATAAACATGTATAAAAAAGCTACACACGGGTCGCGCTACAAGAATGGAGTCCATTGCTCCGACTATATTCTTGCAGTGCGACTCGACTGTATATGTGAGCTGGAAAACGAGCTAATTGATTTGACCTCTTGTTGTATGGCAATTTGTCTCACTTGATGCTCCGAGTTATGAGGTTGGCGGTTTTTTGCCTACTAAACTAGGCTTGATGGTAACGACCATACTTATGATCTAGGAAGAATTTAAAACTCCCTCCTTCGCCTCGTGTCACGTCGACACGGATGATTCTGCCGAAAAAAAAGGGAAGGAATTGGAAAAACTCTAGGATACTTATTATTTATCTTACATTTTTCAGTAGCTGTCCTATTGAGTATATTTTCCTTCCGACAAAACAGCAAAAGTATTGAGGAGGTTCCTTATCGTGTCCTGTCCCATTCAGCCCTCGTCACGCTTTCCTTGACATCTTCTTTTGGCTCTTCTTAAGGTCCTTCTCCCGTTCTTTCTCGAGGAACTTCCGTTGTTCCTCTGCGCCCATTGTCCTCAACATTGCATCTCTCCTCTCCTTCTTTTCTTTGTCTTTCTTCGCAGTTCTCTCCTCCGCCTTCTCATCTTCGTCTAGCCTACGGAGCTTGCGGAGCTCATCCTCGCGTGTCTGGTGGAGCTTGCGGTTCACCTCCGAGCGGAAGCGGGCCGACGAGACGAGTTGGTCCGGAAGGCGGATGAAGTAGGAAAAGATCGATATGGTAGGATCATCCTGAGCGGAAGCCGGGGGTATACAGACTGAGAGATCTAGCTTCTTCCTCGACACAGCTTCATCGAGTCTGCGGGGTAGAAAAGCCCATTAGTCAGTTAGAAACATATTTAGAGATAGTAGCTAGCGAGTCTAGGCAGTGTAAGACGTACTTTGTTGGTTTTTCAAGCGGTTGATCTGTGATGATCAAATATTCCAAAAGTTCGCCAGCCTCTTCAACAGCGCGGATAAGCTCAGGAGTAAGAAGCAAATCCGTGATTTCTGCGCTCTCACTCATCACAGTAACCCAGTCTGGAAGCTTAGGGTGATCTTTAGTGACGGTGAGAGAAATGTCGTATCTGTCGTCTCTAAGCTGCTTCATGATATCCTTGTTGACGATCGCCCAAACGAAATTGTCGTATCCAGAGACAGATGCTTTGCTGCGCCGTTCGACAGTCTCTTGGCCTAACCGTCCACCGACAGCGGGTACGAGTTTCCCTTCTCGACCATCAAATGGAAAAAGACTAGCCACGGTCTTTTCCACAGGGGCGGAATAGGTTTCGAAGAAGAAGCTGACAATAGACTCTCCAATTATGGCGAGTGGATTGTACCGCTTGTATAGAAGGAGCCTCAGTTCCACCGATGCTACATTTTGCCTTCCACTAGCATAGGTGAAGAATTCTTGTGCGGACTCTTCTTTGATTAGGTGCTCCGGTGAAATAATGTCGCCTTGCGCTGCCAAGTTTGCTAGTCCGGAGGCTTCAACATCCTCAGCAGACGGCTGCTGAGCTAGCCCACCAAAGCCCACGAGTGCAAACTCCTTTTGCAGTACGGGCGCATGCGATGCGATCCATCTCTTTGAGATTTTCCTATTGGTCTTGGTACCCCAAAGGTGAAAAGCGATAACGATAAATAGAAAGGCGAGAATGAAGCCCTCTTGTACAAAGTCCTTTGGCGTGGTGCGCTCCCAGACACGGTACCACTTCGTGTATGGGACATTACTACCAGCAGTCGCGGGGAAGGCTGAATGTACCGCTGCCACTGACGGGGCCAGTGGAGCGACCGATACTGGAAGGGGTGTTGGTACACCGGCGAAGTCTGCAAAGTCTGCGCGGCTCACCCAGTCAGCCCGGTATGCAGAAATTCATGGGAAGGATAGCTTTGAACACGCGCAACCCACCGGAGTCGTCCACGGATGATGGCACGATTGACTGGACAGGCTTCTTTGCTCCGAAGAGGTTATTGAGAAGGCCCGCCATCTTACAACACCCAATTGGGGCTACAGAGATGCTGAAGCAAGACGTAAGATGGAACTGGACGGCGAGGATGAGGCGCAAAGAGCCGGCGAAGATGCAGAGAAATAGTGTGCGGCTGCACCGCGAGACACTAACGACTAGGGGCGATCCGGGTAACAAAAAGTGGGAGGCTGGGCATGAGCGATTTCGGCATCAGTCGATCCAGCGGCGTCAATTTCTTTAGGGATATACAGAATATAGGGTGCATCGCTTTCTTGATCAATTTACAATGGGGTGCAAAGTACACAGGCACAAGCACAATGTGCCTGATAGATTTTCCCATTGGCACTCTGTCCAACGGAACAACCATTTGCCACCAGGCAACCACCTCCCTGACTTCTATCTAACCTTTGCCGAACCAGGTCTTATGTCCCTACATTAGAGTGCCCACGTTAGCCCTAACATCTCGTGGGGCACAATACGTAATGAGAGTAATGAATGGGTTAGAAGTGGGTCTTACCATAACAAGGCGACCCATCATATACATCGAGGCTATCGCGATTTAAATGTCAGCGGTATGAAATAGATACGGAGGCCGAAATACCACTCTTATTCGCTAGGGTCCAGAAATAGTTGGAGGGCCTACCAGAGAAGGATCCAAACAAGAGGACGTAGTAGGGTTTAAGGAGGTATTGGCTCCTCGGAGTCTGTTGCCCTTGGGGTTAGCAACTTATACAATATCGTCAAGCGCACAATCTCGGATATGGTATGGCTTGTCCGGGAAGGTACATGTTCAGGGTTACTGACCTTATTCCATTGTCGAATACCGTCATGTTTCTGGAACAGTCTCTGGAAATGAGGAACACGGTTCTCACGGTTGACGAAGCTGAGTACGCAAGCGGGAGTCAGCTAAATTGGACTGAGCAATTGACCCTATAACGACATGTCCACCATCCATCCAAACGAGAGCTGCCGTGAATTGGAGTCTTGAATCTCCGAAGTAGCCATATTGCTTTCGACGAGGTCGCTATGCCCTGCAGTGATCACACCGATGGTAGCTGCTTACCCTGCCATGGTATTGGGAGGTGGATTTTTGATTTGGAAAACGATTGAATGTTGGTTCACAAGTCATCGGTAATGGACTTCGATGAAGTTGAAGTTCATGGTGCAAAACACGTGATCTCAGCGGTACAACCGTAAATCGACCAAATTCCTTTCCACATTCCTGCCTCAACCTACCAATGGCCCGGATAGAACTGGATATTGCATCTCCAGTCCAAAGGTACTACCCTCTCATTCACTCCTGCTGGCGTGCTGGTGCACTGACAAACCAGTAGGATTCCTCCCCTGCGCATATCACGACCGTGAATGCGGCCGGCATTGCAAAGACTTCTTGCAAGGCCTCCAACGCTCGACATCCTCCGGCTTCTAATATCCCCGCGAAGTAGTCATGTTGCTAAGAAATGCCACCGCTTGAAGTACCCGCGGACCAGTTATGCCTCGTGTGTATCACAGGTGGCCTATTTGGCTACAATAGCACCTCGCCATCCATCCCCAGAAATCGAGCAGACTTGCCCGGAGCATCTCATTCCTTCATCCATCAACGATCTGGACATATTCATGCGGCAGCGGCTTGGGAGCTTTAAGCAGCTGTATGTAGAGTCGGACGTTGATGGTACTGTATTAACTGGGAGGCTCGTCGACGATCCAGACCACTTTGACAACTTCCAACTTTGGGTTATATTGCTCGATTTTCGAGAGCGGCTTCAAGGCCTTGATGGGATTAAGAAAGTGTGGAGGGGGCTTCGGCTACGTAACATCGCCCTTCCGGTTGACGGCACATTGGCAAGTACTCTGTGGAGTCGGTTCCTTGATCTTGGTCTAATGGATCGAGATGCAATGGAAAGCATTCTTTTGCACGCTCGATCGCAATACGACAAGACAGGACAGCGATGGCCAGGGGTTTATGAGAAAATTATTGGGTATCACCTAAGGAATAACCCGCTTGGTGTGCCCTGGTGGCATGGTAAACTGAAAGCCGACCATCCACCCCACGGCCGGTGCCTCATGGCCCTTGCTGGCGTAGCCTCGAGGAGTAAGAAATCGCTAGCGGCGTTCAGATGGATCTACCTACGCTGTGACCAGCGCAATGTATATTCTACCCTCATACCATCGTTGTGCTCCGGAAGAAAGTACCGCCTTGCGCTGAGATGGCATTTTTGGCTCATAAAAATGGGTGATTTTCCGCCAAGCCTAGATTTGGTCACGGAACATCTCGCTCCTGGCATTAGCAAGCCAGACCTCGAGGAGGTACTCAGAAACTTGAGAGAGGCGGGGAGCTTCCCTGTTGAGCGTGGGCCGAAGTCCACTGAACCGGAGGAGGTCACCGCAGGAAACAAAGTCATAGCGAGCATTTCGAAAAGGATTAGAAGTATTATGACCACTTACGGGGGCAAACTTGACATTCTTCGGAAACCTTCCGATGATGAGATCTACGCACGGTGTTTTGTAACAGATGGATGGTCTGTCGATACTGTGTTGAATGGGATGGAGATATTAGGCGTTAAAGCCATCGGGCCGCTATCACTAAGGGAACTTGCTTTACGGGAGAAAACACCAAACAAAATTGCGAACCGGATCATTCAAATGGAAAGGGTCGGAATCTCCACCGGCGAATCGGTATTCTCCCGGCTAGTGAAAAAACTGAGTATCAATAATAAGGAAATGTTGCTAACGGATGTCCTTCGCTGCGACCAACACCCCGATGTGTTTGAAGATAGAGACGTACAAATATCTCTACTCGGCAAATATCTGGACTGCATGGACTGGCGGCAATTCCGCAGGACTATCGCCATTCTCACAGAGCTTTCTCACGACCCGGAAACGGAGAATTGGAATGTCGTCTTGCAAGTCCTCTTAAATTGCAAGAAAGAACACGTTGCGCGGCAGCTACTAGAGCACATGAGGATGGAAGGCATGCTTATAAAACAGGAGTCGATCTTCTGCCTTACTAGGGGTCTACTGCGACGTCGGAATCAAGGGAAAGCTCCCGTTTCGAATTGCAAGCAATATGACGACCTTGGATTTGTAAGGAATCTCCTATCTGGCATCATCCAAAGTGGATCTCGGGTCCAGCCCCGGATATGGCGGGAACTCATGATCCGATTTGGAATGACCGGGAGGCTGGATGAACTGGAGAGCCTCGTTCTCTGGCTACTACAATGGTATAACCCATCGAGGCGTGGTCAGGCTTCCAGAATGAGCTATTTCGACCCAAGACTAGATTCTTTCACCAGCACGCCCCGGAGAGAAAAGGCATCCTACATTCTCTTCCACCCACACATGATAAACAGTCTAATTGCATGGGGTTTCATACACGAGCTATCCCGCCTACGCTCACCAGTTCGCTATCCCGCCCAAGCGTTTGTTACAAACGTATTCCGGTCAACCACCCATCCATGGGCTCGAGGCCTTCGCCTAGTCAAGGAACTAAAGAACCGTGGGGTCCGCGTCCCCATAGCCACTATCCGGAGAGCTTGCCAATTGCGCCTTCTCAGTCTCTACGGACCAACGATTTCCAAACGCCGCATAGTGTGGCGGATGATAGAGGGCAATCAGCACACGTTAAGAGAGATGGTCACAGAGATAGAGTCGATATATCCCGGGCTCTTTGTGCTCAACCGGAAGTTAGAACGTTATACATCCGTGCGCTCATTACTTAGGGACGTGATGCATTTTCGCCCTCACGGTAAATACAACCCAAGGGGAAGGGAAACTCGTACTGCCGCATTAAACACGATTGAGATGGCTAGGACCCTGGGCTAGAGCGGAGACAGTTCTTGTTTTGCAGTCTGTAGCTAGCTAGGCATGCTAATATGTAATCCTATTACGAGTTGTAGTAATACTACATGGCATCACTACGACTTCCCCCGATAAAAGTCTATAGTAACCCTAACTGGACAAATCCCTAAGAGTTGGGTTAAAATTAACTCCATACTTGCTTTCGAATCCTAATATAAATCCATTAAATATCTAAGCTGGTAAGCTGGCCGGACCACGACGCCTATACCCCTGGCACTTCTTTTTAATCGAAATCCGAAGCAACTTATTTAATATTTTACAAAGCTCCGATAGTGAGCCCACTAGTGCCCTTATTTAATACCCGCCCATCGTGTAAAGTAAATACTGATATTTACTAGTCTTAGTAATAGTATAGGAGTTAAAGGGGGAGAAAAAAAGTTTATTATGGAGTATCACCATTGGACCTCCTTTTCCGCCTTCTCCACTCTCTCATTGATCTATCAGAACCAACAGATATAGGCGGTGTGTCATCGACTGCACCCCATACAGCCTTATTTCTAGGAGCAACTGGGGACCTGTGGCCTGGAGCGGGGTCCATAGGTATTGCTGGACGACTGTGGGGCGTTGATGGCGGACTGTTGCTGTGGCGCTTGGGTTTGACAGCCACAAGGATTATCATGCCGATAACTAGGAGTAATAAGAGCAGGATGATTTTTCGCTTTGCTGTTCTTCGTTGATATCCTGACGCCTAATTGAGTGCACAAGATCTATTAGCTGGGCTGCTAAAATTTCAGCCGCTTTAGCAGAAACCGCTACATACCTTGGTCAGCTCTACATCCGCGTGTTTGAGATTAACAGCCATGGTCTCAATATTAAAATCGATCCTATCGAGCAATGTACCCTGATCGATAACCATATTTTGCAACTCCTTGAAAATATCAGCAAGCTCGATAATCCCTTTTGCAATGTCTGTAATCTCCCGTTCCCTCTGCATAATGGTTGCGTCGTTGCTAGTGAGTTTCACCGTCGATTGCTGGAGGGCGGACTGCGAGTACGATATATCGGCATCAGATTCGAGCATAGATGGGTCTGAATAAGGGTTCTGGTAAGGCGTTGAGGATCGATCCAGTGGTGGGGTCATTCCGCCTATTCCTCGCAGCTCTGCATGGAAAACATCATTAGCAACTAGGGCTGAAAGCCTTCAACTATGGACGTACTCTTCAAATAAGCGCTCTGTTTCTTGCGGAACCCAGCGCTAGCTTCCTGAACTCTTCCAGCCAAAGATATCTGCAAATTCCTCGCCATGGTCTCCTCCCCTTTGCTGACGCCTCCAGGCTGCTGCTTTGTATCTCGCACCATCGACTCTATCCTTTGAATCGCCCGCTGGCAGTTGTGAAACCCTCTCGTTATGTCTATCGTCAATTTCTCAATCTCCCCTTCCTCCTCCCTCCGAACATGTTCGTCGTCAAATCCCGGTAGCACATGCTTCTGGTGCAGTTTGTCCAGTTTTGCAGATTTTCGAGCTATATCGGCTAGCAGATCTGTTACCTCATCACTGACATCGAGCCAGCGTGGTGGTAGCAGATCCATCTCGATTACCATCTCGCCGTCATTATCGTCGAAGGCGCCGGCGGACATAAGACCGCGACGTTCGTCCGGGACAATGGACGCACTGTCTGAAAACCCATTTGAGGAAGCGCCTAAGAAACGAGTCCTTTTAGACGGATGGTGGGAGTAGGACTGGCGGTAGGAGATATAACTATCGCGTAGTTAGTGCTATGGGGCGCTGGACGGGAGAGATCGAGTTCGACTTGCAGGTTAGTCCGGTCGCGCCACATAGCGCCGGGCGACGTTTCCAGAGATAGGTACCTCCCAGCGTTCTCCTGCGGGCACAATTGCTGAGTTTGCTGATGTCATGAGAATGAGGCCGGAGAACTGTATCCCGCAAACTGTCCACAAGGCCCATGATCGTGATCGACTCGGGCAGTCACGTGTACAAAATGCCAGGCCGCCATCCCTTCCTGTTCCGGGTCTTTTAAGCGCCAATCGCTGTATTTGCCCCTTTCGGCATTTTACCTCCTTTTTCCAGCTTAGCCTTACGGGCGGCAGCCTTGGATCGCTTGGCAATCCCATCCCACTCTCATCTCCTTCATCCTTTTCCAACCCGCCCGTACCAATTCACCTTTGCCTCACTTTACTTCAACCAGTTTTCTCGCCACAAAATCTCCGCACAGTTGACCTAGGCGGCAGACGCACTAGCATCTCTATCTCGAACTACCCCGAGCCTTCATACCATAATCAGGCAGTGAATAGACATGGTCAGTACCGCGACAGCCTCTACCCCGCGCATCCTCAGCCGCTATCACATTCACACGCCAAAACTTTCACCAGCGCCCGATGATATCACGAGACTAACCAGACACCTTCGCGCAGGATTCCCTCACTGAAGAACAGGTTTCTGAGTTTAAGGAAGCTTTCTCTCTTTTTGTGAGTGTTCATTTTTCCCAAAGCCCCCGAAGCGTCAGTCTCTAATCCACATTGCACAAAGTAGGACAAGGATGGAGACGGTTAGTACCAGCGCCGACACTCTGAACTCCAACCCGCCGCGGAAACCCCTCTAGAAGAACTTGCTTCGCTGCCTCCCAAAGTCTTGCGCTCCTCACGTCATGTTTGCACCACTCTCCAGACCTCTGCCGCCATTGCCCTATATCATTCCCGCGCAACTGCGCTCCTCCGTTTTTGCGATAGCCCCTCTGTTTTACACGGAAGGAGCTGACGTTTGCTCTGCCAGGTCAAATCACAACAAAAGAGCTGGGTACGGTGATGAGATCCCTAGGCCAGAATCCCAGCGAGTCCGAGTTGCAGGACATGATCAACGAGGTTGACGCGGACAACAATGGAACCATCGATTTCCCGGGTATGCGACCTTAGCAATATGAAATCTTGGCATTTGAGAACGAAAGATGATTCTGATAATGTTCATTTGCGCTAGAGTTTCTCACTATGATGGCGCGCAAGATGAAAGACACAGACTCTGAAGAAGAGATTAGGGAGGCGTTTAAAGTGTTCGACCGAGACAACAACGGCTTCATCTCCGCCGCTGAGCTGCGACATGTCATGACGTCCATCGGCGAGAAACTGACTGATGATGAGGTTGACGAAATGATCAGGGAAGCTGACCAGGATGGAGATGGCAGAATCGACTGTCAGTATCCAGTCTAACACGGAAAGCTACCCCAAGATACTAACGTCGCCCCCGGCAACAGACAACGAGTTCGTCCAGTTGATGATGCAAAAATAGAAAGGCCAGCCAGCGAGGGGCCCAGCAAGGCGCATTAATTACCGCCATCACTATCCTATCCTTGGGGACATGACCGCGCTGGAATGTTGGGTGTTGTGGTAATATCGGTCATCGCAGGATCGAACCACAAGGTGTTTCGACCGCTGTAGCACAGCAAGAGCCAAAACCCTCAATGTGATAGTTTATCTTTCTAGTCGTCTTTTTCTTTCCCATTATGCTCGATCTTCAGCCTATATTCCAATATTCCCGTTCGGCATTTGATAGTCAATGTGTGGACGGGTAGCTAGCAATATCAATCTCCCCCGAGCTCCTGGGTTAGCTTTGTTGGCATGCGTCGACGTCCGTTATGCCTGGGCCCTGACCTTGCGCCTAACCCCATAGAAGAACCGGGAAGGCACAGACAGGGCTGGACGCCTTGCTGTTTGAAGGGGCGATGCCGCAACCAGCTTCGTAAGCGTGGACCCTAGTCCAGACTTCATGAGACACAACTCTCAGTGACCCACCCCAGTTTGCCACAGTCCACCAAACTTTCCAATTATCGTTTTACCATCTCACAAGTAATTATGGCTAACAAAGAGCGTCAACTCCGTAGTTTCAGCATCTCGCAATACTGCCTCGGGAGATCTAACGGTCTCGAAGAAGCAGGACCCTCCCCAACACCCGCGACTCTAACATACGACCTCCCACCCTTCAACCCCAGCCCTTCCCAGAATGCCCGTATCGTTGATTCTCCCTTCTCCCAGTCCTCCCTAGGCGCATCGCCGTCACCCTGCCCGTCACCCTCCTCACCGGTAGCAATGGTTGTAACTGGCTCAGGATTGAGGATTGACACCTCAACCACAACACCTCTGGGTCCATGCTTCCCCTTCAGTTCCCCCAGGCGCACATAGAGTTGATTCGCACCAGCCGTAACGGCAAAGCCGATGCCGTTAGTTATCTCGAGGGTTTGAAAAAGTGCCCAAAGAGGCGAGAGCTTTGACTGCATGAGAGTAAGGAATTCCTCGCGGCCGTGCGGATGGCGAATCGATATCACAGTCGCTGGGGCTGAAGGGGGTGGGTGTGGGGTGGTGGGGGTGGTAGCTGTAGCGCTAGAACTCGAGGGAGCTACGGTGGAGATGCTGATATATGATCGATTCACAAGATGCGATAACCAAAGGAATTGTAAGGCTTTGGCTCCCGATGCTGCTGCCGCTTCCCCTCCCCCAGCTGCAGCTGCTGTCGTCAAATTAGCCCCGCTGCCCATTACAGTAGTATTTGCGGCAGATGCGGCAGTTTCTTTCATCAACCGGGTCTCGAGAGCCCATTTCCCCAAGGGTTCAGGGTTGTAGGCTTTATGGAGACGGTCAGTTATGGTTGCGAGGCGCGAAGGGGAAGAGGAGGTAGCGTTGGCAGTAGATGTGCCAGTGTCAGGTATGAAGTAGAGGCTTTAACTCTAATGGTGAGCCGTTGATCGGGAATGCCGGGGTGTGTGGGATCTTAGCCTACCCAGTAACTACCATTTCCGCGGCTGGGGAATACGTATTGGATTGTGCTGGGTGCCTCTAACAAGTAGGTAGTGAGCGAAGGAAGGGATCTCGGGCCTCAGGCTCCCTGTAGTGCGGTGGAGCTGTAAACAGTCTGGATAATAGTTATGATGCTCTTTAGCCGCATTTCTCGCTTGCGTGGTCAGGGTTAATAAACACAGTCCAGAATAAATACACGACAATATCACATCTAATTCATTATATATTGTCCACAAGAAAAACGTAACACGCCAATTCCCATCCATGCCCGACCCATCTATGCCCTATCGTCTATTTTTAGTTTGCTCTTCCGGCAAGCAAACGTTTCGAAAACTAAGGAAATCCAGTGAGCTGCCCATCCATAGAGAGCAGCCAGGAGAACGGCTACACGATAACACGCCGAGAAAGGCAAGGAGCCTTCGTGAATGCGTGGTGCGTGAACCCTGGGAAATAGGAAAGGCTTGTGGATAGACAGAGCGCCCAGGCCTGGCATAGGCGGTCGCAAGATAGTCTAGGTAGGGAGGTACTCAACTAGGGAAAAAAAAACCGCCAGTGCGTACATGCCGGGCACCAGCGAGCGAGATCACCAGGTCTCCTTTCATACACATTAGCCCCAGGTCCAAAATATTATCGAGTGCACGAAAGAGCTTACAGCAATGTACTGACCACCCTCCTTCTTCATTCTCCAAAACTCCACTGCATCCTCTTCTCTTAACCGTCCTTTATCAACGGCCACATCCACCAGTGCTCGTTCGACCCCTTCCCCCATACCCTTGCTGCTTCCACAGACGAATATACGCCCATCAAGTGATTTGATGATAGACCAAACGAGATCTGCCTGTGCTTTCACTTCTTCCTGCACGTAGCGGCCCTCACCCTTTCGGCTCTCGACCACTCTCCTAACTTCATCTTCATGGACTCCCCATTCACCGCTATAGAGTTCGTCAAGGAGAGAATCGCGAATCCCTTGAAGAACCCATACTTTGTTGACACAGTTGGCATTCTTTAGACGCCGCTGGACAAAGCCACGGAACGGTGCGACACCGACTCCCGCGCCAATGAGAAGCATAGGTCCATCGGAGACGAACTCTCGAGCTAGCGGATTAGCCATGAGGCCACGGAACATCGGCACGCGGATACTAATCTGGCTGGACGGTATACCAGACTGCTCAGCGTTGATAAACTTCTGCGCCAGGCGTTCGAGAAACCCCGACCCAATACCTGCCCGATATCCACCTCGCCAATTCGGAATCTCGTGAACGGTGACGGCAGTCTCAATAAGACGACGCTGGTCACCATCGGCCTTACTACTAGATACATGCGGGTCGCCCGAGAGCGAGTAGAAGCGGGGCATTAGAGTTGGAAGGTTGCATAACAGATGCGGCAGCGAGGGTTTGCAGGATGGGAATGCTTGCAGTAATTGGGTCAATGTAACGTAAGAATCAGTCCGGAGGCTGTAGTGTATTAGCAATAGATGCCCTCCTCGATAGTGTAATAAATAAGAACTCACTCGCAGAAGGCTCCTTGGCCTTGTGCGGAAGAAAGAAAAGTAAGAATCTTCTTCTCATTTTCTTCCGTAGCATATTCGGCAAGAAGCCTAAGAAGCGATTTTGTAGGCGCGCTGCCCTGGACGTCCACACACCAAGTTAAAAGCTCCCTCCTCGTCGTAGCTAGCTCTCTGGCTTGCTCATCGCCCCAGATAGTCGGCCATCTAGATCCTTCGGTCTTTAGCAGCATGGGCCTATCTCTTAGGACTCGCGGAATAAGAAGAAGGTCAAGTATTTCGTCAACGATATGGGCCTCATTTGGGGCGCATATACCAATCGCACCACCAACAACAAAATCGACATTTCCGCCTTCTGCAGGGTAGTCGGTAACATCGAGATCGAAGTGATATGTCCTCTTCTCGGCGCCAGGTTTAGTCAATTCTCTTGCAGAGTGGAGTTGTGAAGAATACACAGTGAATGGGTGATGCGGCATGACAAACTGAGGCGGATGGTATTCAACAGTCGACTCGGGAGCTTCCATAGATGAAGGCAAAGGTAAGAAGCATATCGTTTGTGGAGGAAGATCGATAATATTCGTAAGCTTGGAGCTGAGACTGAGAGGCCCGAGCTGGAGTTGAAGACTTCGGAAAGCATTATTGTCTGGAGTTGTGACCGGTTCGTAGCACGAGGGCTGGTCAATAGCTAGGGCCTGCATCTGGCAGCACCCCCCGCCACAGCAGACCTTCTCGACCAATGTTGTACCGTCAAGTCCATCCCCAAGAATTCTCCGCGCATGATCATCATTTTGAGATATCAACACGGTCGACGCACGACGCCCGCCAGAAGCCTTAGGGGTGTCTTCATCGGACAGGCTCGCCTCCAATTCAAGCTTCCTAATCAAGTCGTCCACTTGGGGGTCTGTCCTCGGCGTAGACGGCGCATCCGAGTCGCTAGACGATCCAGAGAGGTATGTTGGGGAGTCAGTGACCGCGAGCGGCGGGAGACGCGGCGAGACAGCGCCGTGAAATAGATGCTGTTCCGACTCATGTTCCACGGCACCCTCAGGTTCCTCGAGGACTAGATTCGGGGGTCGCGATGTCGGCGAGGTTTCAATGTGATCGTGTCGCGTTTGCGCGTGATCGATGGCGAGCGGGGTGGCAGTGTCCTGACCTCGTACCGGATGCATGTCGGCTGGACAGAACCAAGCAAAACAGGTCAGTGAGCTTGCACTCAACAGAGCAGACAGGAAACGCACGAGAGCCGGAGACAGAGCCTCAAGCGCCATTGAGCAAGCATACATACCCATTGCGGCTAGTGGGCCGAGCCGGGAGGCGACGAGCGATGAGACAGCCCAACGCCCGGGGAACAATTCTGGAGATCGCGTCGAGGGAGTGGAGATGCGGCTGACCGCCCGTCCGGCCAGAGGTAATTGTAGAGGAAATGCCAACGGCCAGCGAGGGTTCGGACAGCTAAATAGATGATTCTCCAGCCGTCCGTTGTGCCAAATAAATTCCGGGTCTCGAAGAAATTCGGCTGATAACGGGCTAAAACCTGTTCCTGCGCGACCGGGGTCTGTCTCGCCGGCGAATTTCCCGATGCTCCGTTGACCTCACCAATCCTATTGGCGCAGCTAACTTTAAGTCGGTCGGGCGATCGCACGGGAGTAATATAAACAGTAGTTAGAACGTAGTCACAATGAACAATGTTGAGGGGTTAAGTTGAAGGCTGCAAGCGTGCTACTCAATTGTCTCTTATTGCTACATAAAGATGAGCACTCAGGCTGCTTATATAGCCAGCTGAGTGCTCGTCGCGCTGCCTCTAGGGCAGCTTCATCGGCGCCTAATGGTGATGTCAATTATTGCTATTGCTCGCCCACAGTGGGTGTGCTTAACTTAGCTAGGTTAGGCAAGTACCGCCCACCTATTGCTCCGCCCAATTGCTGACCCTCCTTTTCATACTTCTAATGGTCCGCACGAGTATTACATAAACTGCAGTCACATAGCACCCTATGCTATGGAGTCAGTGGCATGGAGTCCAGTAGCATTCCAGAATGCTACTGCTTTGATAATAGTCCTGACAACTGCAGTCTTCGGCATAGTGCATATCCACATGGTGGCTAGGCATATCTAACACTCCCATTTGCATGCTACCGACCATTGCCTAATACAGGCCATATGCTCTTTTATAGGCATTTATGCCACCTTGTAGAAGTGCTTTCGTGAAGCCGTCCACCAGCATATTCTCTGTATCATTATAGTTCGCTGTAATGATATCTCTAGTAATGAAGTCCTAAACATGATGATATCAAACATCTATGGCCTTTGTATGACTATGATGCTCCGAATCCTTGGTGATAATAAAGCATACTTGATTGTCACCTTGCAGCAGGACCGATTTATCTTTCTGTAAGGATTTGCTGTATTTGGCATCTTGTAAGACTGTAGCACGGGTTTTAAGGATATATAGTAATGTGATAACTTATAGTAACGATGGAGTAGCTCTGGCGTAGCGCAATAGTAATATATTTGTAGAGGTAATGTGATTATCATGGTGATAACGAAGCAATTAGCAGAAGTGCTCCCAGTATTGTGGTTTAGTAAAAAAACTAATTGCTACCCATTGTCATGAACGTAGATTCTGGGCACTTGGAAAGCAAGATAGGATTACTTCTATTCAACGATACAAAGCTAAAGAAGAGAGAAGGTCTAGAGGAGACCTCAAGCTTATATACATATAACTCGAATACCTCTCAAACTTCTATTCGAATACCTCGATTTGCTCGAGCCATACTGGATAAGGTCAGGCTGGCTAACTATACCATGAGTGGTGGAGGCTCATGACGAGACCTATAGATAGACCTATGCATGGTAGAGCCTAAGAGGCCCACGCAGTGGTTCGTGGGCTGGATGGTGGGGTCATGCAGCTCATGGATGCGGCTTGTAACGCTTAGATCATAATAATAGATATGTTGACCGATAAGGTTACAAGAAGCATCCTTGTCAGTCTTCTTAAGGGGTTCGTGAGCTGCGAACCTTGGTGGAGCGAGCCTTGCTCGCTCCACAGTCTGAGCTCTTGAGGGCCCGTTATATTACTCCCCCTCTCCTCCTTCAAAGTGGTGAGCTCCTATAAGCTATTCCTTTATATTGTTTCTTTTTATGGTTGTCGTCGTTAGGGTGATGTTTGCAGTTTGCATTTTTATTACTTAGTCCTGATGTTCGTTTTATATAGTTAGCTTCATTTAGTGCTTGTGGTTCCGATTCTTGCTCTGCGGGCTGGTTCTTGGCTTCTGTTTTTGGTTTGTGCTTAGTTTTCAGATCTGCTTGGGTGTTAGTTCTATAGTAGTGCCGTTTGTGACATCATGAATTCGTGGAGTTGTTCGTCATTCTAATTAGATATTCTTCTGGATTCGTTCATAGTTTTTATATATTTATGTATTTGTTTAGTGTTCTTGTTGTCTTGTTCTTAGTTTTTGGGTCAATTGATATATATGCTTAGTGGTTATTATGGTCACATGACCCACAATTGTTGTTTGTTAGGGGTTGCATACTCCACGAACTTCGTTCTTTCTTCAAGCTTTATTAGGAATAACTCCGCCATTCGCGCTTGTACCCTCTCCGCTTCTGGGTGTAATGGTCATACGAGAGCTCAGACCGCGGAGCGAGCCATGCTCACACCGCCAAGGTTCGCATCTCGCAAACCCCTATTAGAGACCAACGAGGATGCCTCTTGCAACCTCATCAGTCAACACACGTATTGTATATAGAACGTCATTAGAATAGAACTATATTCACATCACTACCTCCACAGACTACGAACCTATACAAACCACATAGTTTGTAGTACCGACCGTACACCCATCTACCACCCGCCGAGTACGAGCACCTGCGACCAACCATCTAGGCTCTGACACTGAGGCCTCATTAGCACTTTCTGATTCACATGGTATTTATGCTATCTCCCTCCCCCTCGAGCTTTCTTATGTGGAGCTCTTCCTAGTTGTTCGGGCTCTGTGGTCCACTCGCACTGTTGAGCCCTCTCCTTCCCGCCTGCGGCTCACCGAAGGGATTTTTCAGACTACGATAAACCTAGGTAGCTCGTCCACCAGTCCTGACTCGAGGCGGTTTGTGCCCCCTAGGCCTACATCCTCTTCAGGGACCCATAGGCCTAGGTGCTCCCTCTCTCCTCTGGCTGACACTGTTCAGCTTATGCCGTGGGAGCAGGTCACCACTACTGGTGGTTCTCTTTCCTCAGTCTGGCATCAGCGGACCTTCGATACGATAAAGGTCGTAAAGGAGACAGGGTTTGAATGCCCCTATGAGTCGGAATGTTTGCGCTATACCTCTGCTGGCGCTTGATGTTTCATGTCCGGGGTCATTGTAACCCAAAAATGCAGTTTCTGTATGTATAAGGCCATGACTTGTTCTTTGATGAGTTCCTTTCTCTTGTTTTCGTTCATAGCTAACCTGACTTAAGCTACCACCGTTACTGGTAGCTCTCATCCCCCCCCTCCTCCTCGATGGAAGCGTCGCGCTTCTATGTCCTCCCCATGTGAGCCAGTCTTGTCTCATGCCGCTCACCAAGTTCAGATGGCTTCTTTTTCTCTGGTGCTCTTAAGCCCATCTGACGGTTCTTCATTCCATCTTCTTTCCATAAGTGATCCCTTCTTACTTGGTTTGTAACTGCTAACCATGTTCCATAGCCCTCCCCTTTGGTTCAGGGTTCTCCCTCGAGGTTCTTCTGTCCTCCATTTGGGGGACGAGTTTGGTGATTTGTCCGCCTTGGATGTTTATGGTAGTGTAGTGCGTTCAGATGAGCGGGGAAAGACAGTCAGGCTTCATGGGAGCTCTATTGGTCTAGGCTTGAGTCGGGTCTCGTGGGACAATGACCTGTTTGATGCTCACATCAAGCATGTTAAGGAGCATCTTCATTTTTTTTCTTGTTTTTTCATTTTCCTGTTGTTCTCTCTTTCTATATATAGAATTAATTCCTTTTCTTGTCAGTGGTTATTGTCCCTAGCTCGTGACTATCATAGTTCATTGACATCCCTCGGCTTCTCCAGGTAGTATTGATGGAAGATTCGTAGTGTCTTCTGGGTATGCTCAAGGTTGTTTACCGATTCTCATGAGGCTTCCGATGTTAGTACTCCCATCCAGCGGATCTTGTATTCAAGTATTTTTTTCTTTTCTCTTTACTTCCAGCAGCTATTGACAACTTCATTTACTTCCCATTCCTCTTCTCCGTCTATGATAATCTGCTGGGACTCTTCATGGTTCGTGTGGTCAGATTCTATCTCTTTGTATGGTTCAAGCAGGGATATATGAAACACTGGGTGTATTTGTATTGATGGGTATTACGAACCTCTGATCTGAGCCTCCGATCTAGTCTTTACGAGCCGCATCGAGCCGTATGAGCTTATTGTCAGACCTACTAACCTCGTACAAAGCCCTTGAACTTCTATACAGTCTTTAACCATGATGCAAGCCTCTACGCGGACCTCAACCGTGCTGCCCAACTAACCTACAAACAGACCATACCATGAACCACTACCATTCGTAGTATAGTCAGCGGGCCCAACCGTGGCTAGCATGGCTCGTGACAGTTCATGGCGGGTTCGAGAGCTCTCTCTTCTTATATATATAAACATGAGGTCTCCTTCTACACCTCCTTTCCTCTTTAGCTTTGAATCGTTGAATAGAAGTAGTCTTACCTCGCTTTCTAAGCACCAAGATTCTATGTTCGTCACAATAGAGGTAGCTTGAGCCGTCTTGCATAGGACCCCACTTTCTTGGATATAGTGAATAGTCCTAGTTTCTTATCGTCGAGCTTTGCTGACGGTCTATTGGTTTGGATGTTCATGGATTGTAGCTAGGCTTTTAAGCCTATTGCAAATTCAGGGGTTTTTGCTGCTCTTTTCCGGTCATAGTATTTGGCTTGTTGTTGTTGAGCTCTTTCGAGCATGTTTTTTAGGCGTTCGTGGGTCTCAACTATTGTTCAAGCTTGGTCTTCTGCTGCTGGTACTTGGCCTTTTTTTCGACAATGGATGTGGATCGTCGGGTGAGGTCTATAGTTCACATAAAAGGCTGAGTGTCCCATGCTTGCTTGCTTGGAGTTGTTTAGGCAGAATTCTCCTAGCGATAGAAACTCAACCCAGTTGTCCTATAGGTAATTACAATAGGCTTGTAAGTATTGTTCTATAGTTTAGTTAGTCCTTTCCATTTGTCTGTCAGTTTGTAGGTAGTATGCCATCGAGGGGCGTTGGTTTATGCCTGATCATTCGTATAGTGTTGGAATACCATCGCGGCGGCAGAAGCCATAGCATGGTATGGTGAGGGCATGTGGCCGCGAGCTCTCGCAGGCTCGTGTGCTCGTCACATGACCCACAATGGGTGCTTTCTATTTATATATAGTGTATGGAGTCTATAGAGGATCAAACCAAGTAATCACCACTGTACATACCTTTCATTACGCATAATAACCTAGTATTTCTTACATATAGTATATGTACAAACTTACTCATAAAGGGTTTTCCTCTGTCCGATATGACTGTTGTTGATACGCCATGTAGGACTATTATTTGTTTAATAACTATGTATACTAGTTGTGATCCCGTGATGGCTTCATAGCATAGTATGAAATGTGCCATTTTCATAAATCTATTTACTATTACTAGAATCGAGTCATACAGTGGGGTTCGTGGGTTCGTCAGATCCCTCAAGGGGGGTAGCTTTATTATAAAGTCTATTGTAATTGCCTCCTAAGGTCCTTGGGGAATTGGTAGTGGATTGAGCGTGCCATATAGTTTGTGGCAGTCCGCTTTGTCTCTCGAGCATATGTCGTATATATCTACGAATGTTCATACATGTTTGCTTATTTTTTCGAAGTTATAGTTTCTTGTGATTAGTTCCATCGTTTTGTTTATTCCTGGGTATCCCGCCAGCGGTTCGTCATGATGGGCATGTAATATGTGGGCTTGCAGCTCCTTGTTGTCTGGGATGAATATTAGTCCGTGTCTTAGTAGTAGTCCTTCTTCGCTGGTTGTCTATTCAGAGCTTTTTTTGATTCACAGCGTTTTTCAAGCTTCTTCAAATGCTTTCTTACATTTAAGGTCTAATTCATATACTTTCTTGATCTGTTCTACAAGAGTTTCATGTTGTTGTAAGAGCGTCTTTTCCATAGATATTGCCTGCAGGCTTAGCTGCTTAATGTGTAGGATTGGAGAGTTGAGTTGTTTCTTGATTTCGTCTCGACCTTCCATATAGTCCGGGCATCATGATAGTAAGTCTGCTTTTGTGCTGTCCTTTCCGGGATGGTGGACTATGACAAAGTTGTAGCTTCCCAGGGTTTTGGCCCATCATACCTGCCTTCTGTTTAGTATCTTTGTGGTCATAAAGTATTCGAGGTTCCTGTAGTCTAAGTATATTTTCGTGGTCTCAAATGCCCCTTTGAGGTATACTCTCCAGTGTCGTAGGCTATCCAATATGACTAGTAATTCCTTGTATATGTCGTAGTTCTCCTCTACTAGTGTTAGTTTTCTGCTGTAAAATACTACTGGGCGTAGGTTTTTTAACTTCGGGTCATTTTGTGAGAGGCAACCTGATATCGTGCCATCCGATGAGTCCTTTTCGAGCAGTTCTGCTAGGTATAGGTCCCCGTATTTTAGGACTCCCACTTCTAAGAACACGGCCTTGAGCTTCCGAAATAAGTTGTTAGCGAATGCTATCCATACAAACTTCTTTTTTCCTCATAGTAGTTTCATCATTCCTCGGGCTGTCCGGCTATAAGCTCATATGAAGCGTTGATAGAAGTTTGCAAAGTCTAGAAATGATTCGAGTTCCTGTCTGTTTCTTGAGGTTGGTCAGTTTGTGATTGCCACTACCTTTTTGAAGTTTATTTGTACTCCTCCCCTACCTACTATGAATTCTAGGAATGCTCTCTTGTATTTGTGGAATTTGCACTTCTCAAGTTATGTAAATAAGTTTGCCTGAGCTAGTTGTTCAAGGACATCTCGAACGTGCTTTACATTTTTCTCGAGTGTATTGGAGTATATATTTATATCATTTAGGAATGCTACTATGTAGTGATTTAGGCACCCCTTGAGCATTTCATTAATTAACTATAAGACTGTAGCGTAGATCTTAAGGCTTAGCTAGTAGTGTGACAGTTTAGAGACGATGGAGTATCTTCAATGTAAAGTTGTCGTACAGTGTTCTTAAAGACAATGTAATGAAGTTTGGATTAGCAGAAGCACTCTTGATTCTGTAGAGTAAGAAAAATTAATCGCTGCCCATTCTACTATGGGTAGCAAACTGCTTAAATACATGGTTTAGCCAGCTCCCCGACGGTTATCTCGTTCTATAACTCGACTCCCATTGTCTTGACTCTTTCTGCTACCGGCTATATCATCTGCTACCAGTGATGTCGTCGGATTGGTATCAACTGCTTTCAAAAGTTGTTCTTCCGATGTACCACTTTCGTAACGACGTCTTTATCAATGGAAGTAAAAAGCTGTTTCCGTTGTTTGCTTGACAGTTGCATACTGTTGCAGATGTTGCTTACTTATGGATTATGTCGTCTTTATGAAGGTCTGACATTGTTTCGCTGTCTGGCAGTTGGAAGCGGTTTTGGAAGTCTGACGCGGCTATGAGCCTCCTTTGTGGGAACCTCATTGCTAGTGCCTTACAACAAGCCTTAACTATGCTGGAAGACTTTACATGAACCTCAATTGTTCTTACTACCCAATGGACAATGAACCTACAAACGGGTCTCATCGCAAACTACTACCATTCATAATATAGCTAGCGAGCCCAACCGCAGCTAGCATGGCTCGAAACATTCATGATGGGCTTGAGAGCTCTTTCTTCTTATGAATATAAATGCGAGGTCTCCTTCTACATCTTGTAAGACCGTAGTGTAGATCTTAGGGCTTAGCTAGTAGTGTGACAACTTATAGATAATAGAGGCTCTTCGGCGTAGAGTCATCATAAAGTGTTCTTAGAGACAATGTAACGAAGTTGGATCAGCAGAAATACTCTTGATTCTGTAGTGTAGAAGAACTAATCGCTGCCCATTCTACTATGGGCAGCAGACTACTTAAATATATGGTTCAGCCAGCTCCCTAACGGCTACCTCGTTCTCTGATCCGACTTTCATTGTCTTGACTCTATCTACAACTGGCGACGTCGTCTGCTACCGGCAATATCGTCGGATCGGTATTGACTGCTTTCAGATGTTGTTCTTCTGACGTATCGTTTTCGTAGCGATGTCTTTGTCAATAGCTATAGAAGGCTGCTTCCGTTGTTTGCTTGGCAGTTGTATGCGGTTGCAGATATTGCTTGCTTATGGATAATGTCATCTTCATAGAGGTCTGACGTTGTTGCGCTGTCTGGCAGTTGAAAGTGGTTTTGGAAGTCCGACGTAGCTATAAGTCTCCTTTGTGGGAACCTCATTGCTAGTGCCTTATAACGAAGCTATTTGACTGCTTTATTGTAGTTCAGGTCTGGCACAGTCTACATATTGGCTATAACATGCTCATACTCAGATGGAAGTATATTAATCAATAGACAAATCTTGAAACGCTTCTAACATTCCTCGAGATCCTTATGCTAAATATCCTCCAGCTTGTTTTAGAGGTCCTAGAGCTTTTGCAAAGCCTCCTGGATTATGGTATTACTTATAGTTCGTACCTTTATGATATCTATCATGATCCGATAATATGCTTGTTTCCCACCAAGCCGGTAGATGTCACAGAGCTTTTCCCATACCTCTGTTGTGTTGTTGATATTCCTAATAGCTCGGCCCTTATTTTCATCCATGGACCTGCCCAGAATGACTCGGGCTATCCCATTTCTTTGATGCCAACTCGCAATGATAGTGGGCATAGTAGTGGAGCCGCTAGGCTCAACTTCCTAATTGTTAACAATGGTTCAGACTCCCTAGACTGCTAAGATATTCTTAGTTTTAACCGCCCAATCGATGTAGTTCTTCTTGTTTAGTATGACTTTCATGTATATGAGCCTTATATCTCCATCAAACCCTAAAGTAGTAGTTCTATCGGCTGATGTCATGGCCAGCATACTTGAGGCATTTGGTAGGTCTCCAGACAAGGTTCCAGATGGTCCGGCGTTGTCATCTGCTTTGGATGCTGGTTTTGCTGTATTCCTTAGTACCATCTGAGCTCATAACCTATTGGCGCAGCTAACTTTAAGTCGGTTGGGCGATTGCACAGGAGTAATATAAATAGTAGTTAGAATATAGTCACAATGAATAATGTTGAGGGATTGAGTTGAAAGCTACAAGTATGCTACTCAATTGTCTCTTATTGCTATATAAAGATGAGCACTCAGGCTGCTTATATAGTCAGCCGAGTGCTCATCGCGCTGCCTCTAGGACAGCTTCATCGGCACCTAATAGTGATAACAATCATCGCCATTGCTTGCCCACACTGGGTGCGTTTAACCTAGTTAAGCTAGGTAAGCGCCACCCACCTATTGCTCTGCATAATTGCTGACCCTCCTTTCCATACTCCTAATACTCCACATGAGTATTACATAAACTGCAGTCACATAGCACCTCGTGCTATAGAGTTAGCGGCATGGAGTCCAGTAGCATTCCAGAATGCTACTGCTCCAATAATAGCCTTGACGACTGCAGTCTCCGGCACAGCACGTGCCCTCACAGCCACTAGGCATATCTGTGAGAATTGAAGCTTCATTGAATTCTATCCATTCTATATGTTATTACGAACGTAGATTCCAGGTGCTTGGAAAGCAGGATAGAACTACTTCTATTCAACGATTCAAAACTAAAGAGAAAAGTAGGTCTCGAAGGAGACCCCGCGTTTATATACATTGTAACAGCCATATGAGAGCTCGGGCCGCAGAGCGAGCCATGCTCGCACCGCCAAGGTTCGCGGCTCGCGATCCCCTATTAGAGACCAACGAGGATGCTTCTTGCAACCTCATCGGTCAACACACATATTGTACATAGAGCGTCATTAGAATAGAGCTATACTCACATCCCCACATCCACGAACCACGAGCCTGTACGAACCATCGAGCTCGTAGTACCGACCGTACGCCCGTCGACCACGTATCG
>JAJDFE020000479.1:0-28625 GCA_021527465.2 Geoglossum glabrum | reverse complement strand
ATGAAGAGCGCAGCGGTCAAAAACAATGACGCTCCCTAGGACCCATTCAATGATAGCAGCTACCGAGAGCCCTTCGAGTGCGCTTCTAGGGATGTGCGTCAAATGCGATTGATAGATGCCCTCGTCTATCACTGATTGGGATAAACCTTCCACCTGAGAATAGTCTTGGGTTGAATCATTATACTCAGTCGAGAATTCATCCCACCCACGGACAAAATTCATCGCATTTCCCGTCCAATGCTGCTCAAACACCACCGTGTGAGTCGGAGCGGACCATCCAAGGGGAATAAGAAATACTTTATTAGGAATAGATTCAGAATCCTTTCCGGAATCGCAATGGATGATGTATGGAGTTGGGGAAGTGAAGAAATTCCCCCCGTCTATTTTTGTCTCTCCCAAAAACTCTTTCATGCGATCACGGACGCATGGCAGTAGTAATGCGCCTTCGTTGCTGGCACACACCACCCCATGCGTCTTACGTTCGAGCTTACTGCCCTTTTGAATTAGCCTGAGAAGATCGAGGTCTTCCGCCGAAAAGACCCCATCATATCTCTTTGGGGGTCCCCATAGGGACCGAATCGATTCTATCTGCCGAGGGGAACGCATCCCCTATTTATTTGCACATTCTGTCTTGTCTATGGCAGATTCCGCCCATATGACGATTTCCGTCAATTTGTCCACTACTATCTTCTTGGCGGTAATGGCTCGCTCACGCTGTCTCTTCCAGTCGCGGGGTGTCGGCATCGATCATCTCCGTGCTGCTTGAGCCATGATAACCCAGGCAGCGGTAGATGGTTCCTAATTTGTAAGGTAGTGTCAAAAAATGTAATTCACCTAATGGGGGTCATTCATGAAATTTTCTCAAATAGTTCTTGTTTAGTCTCGGACAAGTGTTCCGTCCAATTTGATTCACGTCAAATTCATGATAAATATTCGCCATGATTGGTACACCTGAACAGCCCTGGATCAACACAGACCAGTATGTGAATTTGCCCCAGTTCCATACTTTGCGCAGCGAAATCCTTAGGGGTATCGCCTTATCGGTCCAGACAATATCTCAATATGGAAATTTGTACGATTCCAGCCAGCGCGATTGTTCATTCTGGCATCGATATGTGATGCAACTCGCCCCTGATCATCCAGATCGGATTTCGTACATGATCTTGGAGAACAACTATACAGGATTTGCTCGACAAACAGCAAAGCGCCGATGGTTGAAGATGGTGTATGGCGCAGCATCTGGCGGAAATAGCGTAATCCTACGGGTAGAAGATAACTATCTCTGCAAGAATCATGAGAGCCACTGCCGCGATACAGATAACGCGGCTCTCTTTCCCGGTCTCATGGAATATCTGAGAGCACTACCGTTCTCTGGGATTGGCAGGGCTTTATTCTTTGTCAATGATTATCGGATGGGAACTCCGATTCACACTGATCATCTCCCATCATCACATACCAATGATTTCTTTTGGTTCAGTCTGGACGGGACGAAGGAATTCTTCCTTCTAGATCAAGAAACGAAAAAACGTCACTACATCACTAGCACGAGCGCATTTTTCGATGAACAGGCTTGGCATGGGTCAGATCCCTCAGAGAGAATGGCAATCTCTCTGAGGGTAGACGGAGTCTTCACGGATGAGTTCAAAAAGCAATTGGGCCTCTACGGGCTAGCCAATTACCGCTAGAAGCGGAATCGTTCCAGGACGATCTTAGAGCCATCGGGAAGCACGACCCGAATATGAGCCCCGTCGAGCACCTGGAACGTCGCCGTGCCCATTGTGCCAGCTAGAGTGCCCGTCTGGGCGCCGGAATTGAACGCTCGGCCGCCACGGAAGAGAAGAAGGTCTCCAGTGATGGACTTTCCTAGAGAACCTGTCAGCGTGCCCTGTACGACCGTCCAGATCGGACGTCCCTCATAATAGGTGAAGAGCGCGGCAAAGACCTGATTCCCTTGTATCTCCAAGAACCATCCGCGACCGAGCCGGGTCGGATCGACGTACCAGCCGGATTCAGGCGACCCTCCATTGGGACCACGCATCGAGCCATTAGCAGCGAAGTCGAACCGCTGGATCGCCGTCGTGCCCCCCGGCCAAGTCATAGTAGCGGAATTCGCCGAAGAGAATACGATCTTCACGCGCCCAGCCGAGCCCAGTGAAACAACCCCGTCCACTGAACCCCATGGAGCAGTCCCCGGCCCGCCGTACCGCTGGAGATCGGCGTCAAACACGCCACCCGAGACCGGCCCAGTCGCGACGTACCAACGAGCCTCGCCATCGTTGTCGTACATAAACGCAGCGAAGAAGATCGTCGAGCCTCGAACCTCCAGAGCGTAGCCCCGACCGCCTTCATCGGGATTCCACCACCAGCCTGAAGAGGGCTTCATCGGCGAAGTGTTGCGGAACGTTTGATACGTGGGGTCACCCTGAGCGTCCGTGCTCACCGTGATCAGATCCAAGAGGCCCCCGATCCGCGCGCGGCCGATGCCGTAGAAATACACCGAGTTGCCGTCTATTGCCGTAGAGGTTACCGGGGAGAAGAAGCCTCGACCATCATTGAGCCAGATGAATGGGGCGGAGCCCGAGCCGCCTTGAGTGCCGGGGGCGCCGAGCATACCGACCGCATACAGGTCGGTGAGGCCATCGCCGTTGATGTCCCCGCTATGGATCAACTGGGACCAACTGGTGTCAGGGTTGATCGACGAGCTTCCAAGCCGGGCAATGGACTCATCGCGGACGGTGCCGTCGCCATTGTTCATCAGGATCTGGATCGCTCGCCCCTGGTAGGCCGCACGCGTTTGCGACAGGACAAGGTCAACGAGGCCGTCGCCGTCGATGTCCACGGCCGCAATGGAAACCGTCGCAGTCGCCTTGTCCCCGAACAGCGGCGACGGAGGTTGCTTCGGGGCATCGCGGAAGCGCCCCTGGCCATCGTTGATGAGGATTCGCGTGTTCGAGTCGAGATCGCCGCCTAGGACAAGGTCGGGGAAGCCGTCCCGGTTCACATCGGAGAATGCAGCAGAGGTGTATGCCGAACCAACCCGTACCTGTTCCGCGATGTCGGCCGGAAGGCAATCAGTGCTGCAACGGCGGAAGTTTCCCTGTCCGTCATTGATCAGCAGGTAGGGAGGTGCGGTGTTCTTCCCACTCCAATATCGACCGACGTAGATGGAAGGCGCACCACTGCCGTTGATGTCGGCGATGGCGGGCGAGTGCGTATAGCCGTTCTCTCGGGGAAGACGATCCGAGGCATCGACCAGATGACCGTCCGAGGTCGAGAGCAGCAGAACGTTCGGCTCGCCCGGCCAGGGATCATGATCATAGCCAGTGCCGGCGATGAACAGGTCAGGCCTGCCGTCCTGGTTGAAGTCAGCAGTGATGATCTGCCGAGGAAAATTCATCGTGGGGACCGGACCGGCGATGATCTCGGCGGTGCCGTCGCGGAAGGTACCGTCGCCATTACCGAGAAGGATGCGGATCGCCACACGGGCGTCTACACGGTCGACCGATAGCCCATAGACGATGTCCATGACGCCGTCCTGATTAAGGTCGGCTGTTGCCATGGTGGTGATTGTGGATTCCGAAATTCCTCGGACATGGGAAGACTGTACCGATTCCCGGGCACCAATTACATAAGAGATAGGATTGGCCGCAGAAACGCCTATTCCCACCACCAAAGAGGCGAAAATGACAGCGGCACGAATCAATAAGCTCATGGCACCCTCCTTGAGGTACTTAGAGTTTATCAAATTCGTGCCGCTTTGTCAATAAGCGAGACGCTATCCGAGTTCTCAGTGGCGGTCAAGACGTTTTTTCGGCTTCGGGCGCCGATAAGCTAGCTCATCCCAGGCCGTCCCTATGCCATAAATGATCAAAGTGATGACGCCGATAGCAACAGATATGACGATTACCCAAAACCCTAACAACCCAATGAGAAAGAATGGCCAGAGTGCCATCGTCACATATACGGATGGATTCGACCAATCCATAGGGCCTTCCAGGACGAGCCCGGCATAGACAAGAAGGCCTATGCCGGCATAGATTCCAACCCGGATGATGGTCTGTGGAGATATCAAACTACAGCCTCCGCCAGAACACGCTTGGCGATCTCAGAGGCAAGTTTGCCATCGTAGAGTCCTCCATGCTTGCTCTTGAGGGTCGCCATCACCTGACCGAGGTTGGCTGTCGGGTTGGCGATTTGGCAATCGCGGATGGCAAGCTCCAGGGCGGTTTCATCCATCTGCGTCGGGAGATACTTGGTCAGTATCGCGATCTCAGCCTTTGCTTGTACGACGTTCGAAAGACTGGGGTCCTTGACGGCGCCGATCAACTCCTTGTTTGCATCGATCAGCTTCTTGATCACCTTGATGGTGTCTGCATCCGTGACGGGCTGACCGGGACGATCCTTGACGATCTGTTCATTGGCGGCCTTCACCATACCCAATATGGAGAGGGTACCAGCATCACGCGCCTTTCGTGCGGTGATGAGATCTGCACTAATGGTATCGATAATCACGATGGGTCTCCTGCTCAAAATCAACCTTATACTCGATGAGTTATCGAATTACCAGCGTGGACCATCATGGATGGTTTTGACCCGCCCAAACCGAGGAATACCAGCCGGAGTCGGTTTGAAGAAGATTACAGTAGCGATCTTCCCGCTTTGGTCTTCTTCAAGAAGCTTCCGCAGATAGGCTCGATCACCCTTGATATTGGCTTTGAATTCTCGACCATCCGGAAGAGTCAGAACTGCGTACCCAGCCATACCAGAGCGATTTCCAACACCTTCCACGATCTGCTTAAGCGGGAACTCATCTTCTAGGAATTCTTTCCGTTTAAGCAGATTCTTGGTTCGCTTCTGTTCATATTCAGGGCCACTGATTCGTACCATCTGGCCTTCAAATTCGAGTTCCGCCCACGTTTCATAAAGAGAATCAAGTTCTTCCTGAGACTCCACCATGAAAGTGGGAACCCATTGAATACATAAACCGAAGTCTGGTAGATTCGAAAGAATTTCTCGCAGGCGCTGACTACGCTCATGAAAGGGACCGGGAAGATTTGAATCATACACCCAGTATTGAATCAATTCTTTTGAATTGGCAAAGTCCTCGGCCGTGGGCTTCAGTCTCTTGCACAAGGATACGATTTTGTTGAAATCATGCTTCAAGTCATGATTGTAGAGTTCACCATCCAGGATGAGATCCGGGAAAAAATCATAGATGGCACGAATACTCTCATGAATGTGAGGTACGGCCAGAATCGGATTCCCCTGACGAGAGAAAAGATTGTCCTTACGTCCGAGACAGCGAAGTCCATCCAGCTTGGGCTGGGCATAGACGTTGGAGAAGTCTCCGATAGGGTATTCGTTGTAGTCCTTGGCGAGCATAGGCTTCGGGACGGTGATCTCATCGATTGCAGAGATATCCGTCTTGTAGCTCTCTTTGAGCTTCTTGGTGTAGTTCGCTTCCACCTCACGACGAGCTTGCTCCTCCGGAGAAGTCTCGTTGGCGCGTCCCAGGTTCTTGCCCTTACAGACCGTCCATTCGGACGTGACCTTTTGCCCATCCTTCTGACCGGAAACAGTCTGGTAGCGAGAGCCATCCAAATTCTGATACCACTCTTGAATGGCACCAGTGGTAGTACGCTTATATAGAATAGGTTTCGTTTCCATGGTTCGCTCTCCAACAGGAATGAATCATGGATACTCTCAATTCTTAGTCGCGTCAAACTCCTTATTGAGTTCATCATACACATGATTCAACATTCGGACGAGGACAAAGCGCACCTCGCGTCCGAAGAATGTAGTCCGATATCCATAGTGACCGCGCTCAACATCGCCGTGGATCATACAGGCATCGAGCAGCTTATCAAATGCTGCTTCTTGACGGTTATTATCTATAACCATCAAAGGGGGTTTACCCATATAGAAATAGCCAAACGAATCCAGCGTGGTGATGTAAATGGCATCATCGGATAGCTGATCGATGGCATCCCAAATGCGCATTCGTTCTTGGAGATCTTTCTCATCCATTGGTTCAACTCTAGCGATCATCGATCCGTCCCATAGTTAGCACATCAATAGGATTGTTGACGACTTCTGAATTGGCCTTGAGCCATTCCCGAAGATGTTTGCCATCAGACGTGTAGATTCCCGCCATATGATCAGGTTCCATGGCGTACCATTGCTTGCCCGCACCAGGAGGAGGCAGATCTGGCCGATCAATGGGAATCTTATAGACCTCCATCCGTAGAGGAAAATCTGGTTTCTTAATCGGGACCATCGCGGCTTTGAACATCGCCTCCGTTTTGCCCGAGGGGTTACCATGTCGGTCAAAGAACTTAACCCGAATCATATCACCGGCCACACCGGTAACATATCCCAGCGTTGACGATCCAGGGATGATACATGCCACCCATCCACCACGTTTGAACTTCGGATAGATCCGAATCACCCGAAGCGTCGATGCCCCATCTGGAATGCAATGATATCCATTTTGGGACATTTCCTCGATCACCCGCGAGGTCTGAAGCATCTGGGAATAGGTGAATCGATCACCCGCATTCAAGGGCGTTTGCAAAAATTCTGTAGAGGCGCAATGCAGATCTAGGAAATCATCGCTGTTCGCACTGTAATGTCGAGTTTCAGTCATAGCTTCCCCGCATTCCTTCCTGTACTATATTGAGTATGACGATTTCCGTCAAGGAGTCGCGTATCCCTTACCGAGTAGGACCCAATCATGTACGATTTTACATCCGATATCCATGTGGATATCCAGGGCATTCATAAATGGCACAAAGCCATCGTCCGCCCTGATTGGGCCGCCATCAAGCAGAGCGATATTCTCATCCTGGCTGGAGATATCACCAACACGGCGAAGAAGACCATGGCCGTTGTCCAGCGTGCCGCCGAGGCCTATGAGCGCGTGATTTTCGTAGACGGAAATCACGAGCATTATGGGAACAACAATAGTCGCGGTATGAATATCAATGGTACCGTCCGCTCCGATATGGATTTCCTTCTGGATGAATCACAGAAGCATGGACGAATCACCTATCTGAATGGGGAGACGGAATTCTTCCAGGATGGGATTCTATTCATCGGGGCTTGCGGCTGGTATGATTTTCAGTATGGAGCCCCATTCGGTACGTCTGCTATGCAGAAGCAACAATGGCGACAGGACAGCAATGATAGTCGGTACTGCCATTTTGGAGAGATCGGACCAGAGGGGTTCGCCCGAGAACATGCCGACCGCCTGACCATCCAGGTAGAAGCCGCTCAGACGCGTCCGGAGGTGGAGAAAATTGTCATCGTGACGCACACCCCCGCGAGCAGCAAATTACTTCGATACGATCACTATAATGCCAGATGGTCGATCTTGAATGGCGCCTATGGGAATTCACTAATGGAAAATGTTCCTCTGGTGGATTACCACAGCAAGATCGCAGTCTGGCACTCCGGTCACGTACATCGCTCGCAGGATCTGTATATCAACGGAATCCGCTATCTCAGTGCCCCGCGTGGGTATGAAAATATAGATGAGCAAGGACGAATCTGGAAAGGCCCTCTCAGAGTCGATCCGCGCGAAGTGCCAAAGGACCCTTTTGAGGAGATGCAAGATGGGTAACGTTACTGAATATGATAAGTTCGTGCAGATGCGTGCAAAAAGGGTCGTCGGAGAGGCTACGAAAGCCAAGAAGGCCGATTTGATGAAACTCGCCTGGGCGCTCTTCCACTACGAGAACGCCATGGAGAATCTAGCCACCTTGAAAGTAAAAGTTGATGGCTGGTCAACCATGTTGCGGGAAACCGTTCGCGATGCCGAACGAACGGAAACGGCCATTCTCTCAGGCGATCTCAGTGCTATGATCGCCCTCCGTGATGAGCTTTCTCGTAAACGTTATTCTTGATTCAATGAAGATTTCTTAGTTTTTGACAAGCTTCTAACTCGATTTAAGGTAGCACGTCTAATGATATTAGCAGTGAGGTGTTTCTCAGTCAATTGACTGAGAAACACCTCATGTGACAATATGACTTGTCCATACAAATAAAAACGCCATTTTCTGACATGCCATGGATCGTTCCTAGTCGCGCATCCAGTTGCTTCTGTCAGATTAAAATCATTTTCTCGACACCATTTCGAGAGATTTGTTATCTCCATCTCATTTCCTACTGGGTCAACGATCACGTACTTTTTTGCTCGTTTTCCATGATGTGTTCTATTGTATTCTATTAGTTTAATCTTTTCGCGAAATTCTTCTACAGAATCAATATACTCTGGCATGTTCGTACTTCTATAACATCTCCAGAATCGATGATGAGAAGATGTTCCATCCCTAACTTTTCGCATACATCGATAATTCAGATCATATTCCATGCAAAATTTCTTCAAATTCTTGATAGGAATAAATCTCCCATCTGGATCAATCGCAATATGTGGTTCGGAGAGCGGAGAAACGATTCCGTTATATGCTATTGCGATATTATACCCATAATTCCGGTCATAGGATCTATGTCGGATAATCATTTCTGTTTCAATTTTTCGCATCTCTTCTATATCAGAAATTTCCATTATAGATTCGAAAATGAAAAATTCTTTCCCGTATTTTTCCCAAGCTCTTTGTAAATGAACGTTATGATGGTTTTTTCCATTTAATGATGAAATATGTTCATTCCATCTACGTTTAAACGACGTAGATGTATATCCAATGTAAATTTTTCCATTTGCTGTATTGGTGATTTGATAAATACCAGTACTCATAGTGACATTCCAAAAGTGGACATCACTATTTATGGAAAAACAGTAATGGCTAATGATCCCATTGGAACAATTCTTAAAAATGAAGGCGGATTTGTAAATCATCCGGCGGATAAAGGCCAAGCGACCAATTTTGGAATCACTCAGGCGGTTCTTTCCGATTGGCTTGGTCGGAAAGCTTCCATCACGGACGTGAAAAATCTGACGGAAGAAACCGCTCGGGAAATCTATGAGAAGAATTACCTAGTCGGTCCCGGAATCGATCAACTGCCTGATCCTCCGATGGAATTCGTCCTAGATATGAGCGTCAATCACGGACCAAAGAGGGCTGTGAAAATCCTTCAGACAGTAATCAATCAGGCCGAATTCGGCCCAGTCACAGTTGACGGCGACCTTGGACCTAAGACGCTCGCAGCGGCGGAGGCAGCAGCGGAAGCCATGGGGCCGTATTTCCAGAACGCACTGGTCGATGAGAGAATCAATTTCTTCAATGCAATTGTGGAGAAGAACCCTTCACAGGGAGCATTCCTAAAAGGATGGCTACGACGGGCAGAATCCTTTCGTTTGCCCGTAGAGGAATGATTATCAGACCGCCTTCGGGCGGTCTGATCCTTTATAAATACCCCTATGGATATTCAGGAACAGATCACGCAGATCGACGAACGGTTGATGGCGTTGAATCGAATGGCCCTCCAAGAGGACATCGATTACCCCACGTTCGAAAGGATTAAGCGAGAACAGCAAACTCTCTGGAATCAGAGATTGATTCTAGCGCGCACGTCGCAGTATAGGAGGAAGGCATGAAATGGGTGGACTGCTTTCCAAATTCACCAGCCTGTTCAGCTTCATGCAAGCGATACAGAGCTTTGAGGGAGGCGATGCGGACGAGGTGAAAACCCCCTTCGACCAATTCATCGATGCTCTGAATAGGTTGATCCGTCCCATCATCCTTTTTGGATTCATTGCCATGTTCGTTTGGGCAGTGATCGATCCGATTGGATTCACTCTTTTTGGCAAAGCTCTCAATTCCCTGCCGGAACATATGTGGATTCTAATTCTCTCCGTCGTGCTATCTTGGTTCGTAGCGAAATCCGCCAAGGATATTCGCCGCCCCAAGCCGCCACTATTTCCGAGAGATCTTGATCCCATCGTGAAGACTCCAGACGTAGACGTTCCCCAAGGGGAAAAGAACAACTCAATCGACGCGTGGAAGAAAAATGCGACTAAGCGAGATTCGGAAGCCTGACCCCCAGGGGGAATGGACGTATAGAGATTTTGCCGGAGAATTGGATCTCACCGATCCAGTAGCCGTCACTGAAGCCTATCAGCCACGTTTGAGCATCGATCTCCGGCGCCAGGGCATCCTTACAGAGGCCACCTATAAAGAATTGGCGTCGATGATCGATCCAAACTTCCTCAGGCAGGGGATTCGAGCAGCGGAATTGAAAGGGCCGGAATTCCTAGGATTTGAGGAAAGTACTATGCAATTCCTCGTCCCGTCGAGCGAGCATGATGATAACGCCGTTAAATATCTATGCTCGATTCAATTCGATGAATGGGATCAGATCGGTGCTGATCCTGATCTGAAGAACGCCAAGGAAAAAGCCTTGATGCTACTTTGGATCGGTAACATAAAGCTGAATTGCACCGACCCAAGCTTCCTCTATTGGGGGTATCAATACATTCTGTCCGTCCTGGATTCCGCCATCAATCCAGAGAGTCGCCAACCCGTCATTCGAAATCCTAGGGAACGGGGAATCGTATGTAAACATTTGAATCGGGTACTGCGGGTACTTCCGTTCTATAATGGCGAAATCGCATCTGAGATCAAGAGACAGTTCGGGGGTTAATCCGCCTTAACTGTGATCAATCATAAAAAACAGTTATGCCAAACGGTGCCTTATTCGTCGTACCTTTTACGAGGAACATGGTTGGGCAGTATTGAGCATCCCCCCATCCATTATTTGGACATCCATCAGTGAACATACAAAACATCTGCGGCTTGATTTTGCGCCGCTTCATAAAGACCCAATTGGATTCAAATGATGTTCCGCCTCCACCTTCTGCTGCCTTTGCGAAGGTTATAATTGGATCTTTTGTCTCGTGAGTGATCTCTGTATAGGAAGAGTCATAAACATCCCCATCGAAGGTCCAGGCAGTGATCCGGAAAGTGGAGAATGCTTTGGTGATGCCTAGAAGCTCTCCCCAGAACGCCTTATGGTCATCATTGTTGATACTGCCAGATAGATCGACGCCTACGGCGAGATCTAGTTGGTATTCGCTTCCCCTGAATCCTGGAATGGTCCATCCCATATTGAACAAGCCCTTATTGGGGCGCGCATAGGAAAATTGTTGGGTTAGAACCATTCTGGTATAGCGTCGTAGATATGCTCGCCAATTCATTCTAGGAGTGGCAATCTCCGTCAGGAAGCGCGACAGTCCCGCTGGGAGCTTCCCAGCACCCCTGGCTTCAGCTTCCTGCTGTGCAGCAGCGGCCTCAACGATTATGTCATCCCAGTGATGTGCTATCGCATCCTGGACAGTCGTTGAACCGCCCGCGCCGTCTGGGATAGACGAACCCAATCCGGGATGAACGATATGCACATCGACGGTCGATCCCGGCGGATCAGGCGGCAGAAGATCATAGACGGCCTCAGCCGTCATATTGTGGAATTTTCGGTCATAGAGAATATTCGGGATTTTGTCGCCGCAATTACTCTCTATGAGAGTATCGTTTGCGACATAGTCACAAGCCTTGTTCCAAAGCTCATGGTCGCGCCCATCTTCCCGAATTAGATGTTTTGCCAGACAATGATAAACTTCATGCCCGGTTAGGAATTCAAGCATCTTGAATGATAGACTGCGGACGAATTTCGGATTGTAGAAGAGATGGAATCCATCAACTCCCGCCGTGGGGATAATAGTGGTTTCCACCAATGGCATGCCAATGGCACATATCCCCATGAAAGGTTGTGATCGAAGGAGCCGAGATCGTCCTCCGACCAACCTGTAATAGGCCTCTTCGTCGGTGTAAAAATCCGATTGATAAAGCTGGCGCGGTCCAGCTTCGGCATAGAGCTTTTTGAGATCGCTACTCATCCGATCATCGCCGTACGTAGAGTCGTATACTTCGTTGCCAGTTTGTCGAACCCGTCATAACGAAAATGGGCAAGGCTGATTCCAGCCGCGACAAACTGGCCGATTACACTATTTGTCAAATCGGCACCAACATGCTCGTCAAGGAACGGTAGAATGACGCTACCTGCAATCTTCCATTCCGTAGGCTGTTGACTATTTGCAACCCCCGGCTTGTAGTAACGCTGATGATAGTCGCGAATTTTTCCAAACAGACCATAGGCGAGCATGAATCGCTGACCGATAGAGAGTTTCTTGATCGTGCCGATTTTACCCTGCATGACCAGATCGAGATCTGGTAAATCGTCGCGCGTCTTCAGGAAGTTCTCGAATAGACGCCCGTGATAGACGCCAATTTCACCAAAAATGAATTGTTGACGTAAAAACGAATCCTCTCGGCCGTTCGTATCGATGATATCGGCCAGAGCGATATTCTCCCAGTTTCGAGGAGTTGGGAAGGGGAGATCACCATTGGCAATTCGGGTCGGCGAATAGTCGTTCAGAACGTTTCCATGGAGCTTGTCGTTGCCGTTGGCATATTGGCGAATATAACCGAGTACGGCGCCGTGATAACCTTTCATCTCACCGTATTGGATGAAATCGTCAGCACTCTCACGCAGATATTGATGATTGAAGCGGCTGATCATCGGCGCCGTCAAGGAGTATGTAAAAGCACCGTCTTCGGCACCGAGATTGCCAGCCGCTGAAATCGGGCAATTTATCGGTAGAATTGTTTCAGCAATCTTCCATTCGATAGGAACCTGGAGGAACGCGTTCTGAATCTGATGGTGCGCGCCCGAGAATTCATCCGCAAACAGCCACGCCTTATCCATGACGACCAATCGGTATCCGGATACACCCGAAACATGATAGGATCGTCGATCAGCACTACGTGTGATCGTGATATTGGGGGGACAAAAGTCCTGGCCAAACAGGCGGTCATTCTGCCGCGCAACTAGCTTCCCGGTAGGATCATACAGATGAAGAGAGAAGTCTTCCCCGTATATGGACTCACAGGTGCATTCCCCCGAATCCCCGATAATAATGATCTCGTTTTGATTGGGTAAGAATGACGACGTCACCCACTTGACGATATTACCTTCCTTGATGGGAATTCCCTTCAGGTCGGTCGGATCGTATTGGGGGAGATGGAGAGGGACAAGACGATGGCCGTACTCAGTAGCAACTTGTCCGGTGATCTTAGTTTTGCCGATACCCATTGGGCCGTGAACCATCAACGGACGGCGCCGAGACGCCATCAGTATCATGATCTTCTTCAGTTGCGACGGCGTGACATAGGGACGATCTGCAAGGCTCACGAGGTTCACCAGTTCCGAATTACGAACGGAACTGGTTTACTCGGTTACGGGCAGAAGTGTCAATCTTCTCGATAGTACCATTGGCCGCCAATGACGGCATGATCACGCAGTTCGACGTATTCGAACTGCGTTTGCTTCTTATGGGTATCGACGTGACAAAGAATAAACCCATTGGCCCATTTCTCGCCATCGCAGTATTCTGCGCCACGATAATGCCCAACTGATGCCACTCATAGGAGCCAAATTGTGGACTGAAAAATGGCCATACAATGTGCTTATGATGATGACCACTGAATCCTGGCATTTGACGATCACGCCCATTCGGGAAATGATCAGCCATAAGGCTGTCATACATGACGTGATAGTTCTTCCCTACCTCGCGATTGATATCAGACTTGTTCGTCGCTGAGAGATCTGTCCGCGAAACATAGTTGATCTCGTAAGCATCGATTCCCAATAGCTTTGGAACGTCGTATCCATGGAGATCGGAGAGAACGGACATCATGGCAGGGCTCTGTTCTGCCAGATGGCGCAGTAGCCGAAATTCATGATTCCCTTCCACGAAAACCAATTCAGATTCTGGAGAGGCTTCTCTCAGATCCTTAAGAAATTCATGTACCCAACGGATTCGCCCTACTACGTCCCAGGTTCGTGGATCGACATTGTATTTTCCAAATTCAGGCGCATCGAAGATATCGCCATTCAGAACGATCTTGTCAGGTCTAGCTCTCCGGGCTGTGTCGATGAAGCAACTGCGCCAGAATGGGTCACAATCCCGATCATGCACATCACTGCCGCCTAGAACTGTCTGCCAACGCCCACCGGAATCGCGCTGATATTTTCCGGTCCAGTTTTCCTTCTCGGCATTCAATTCACGAATACGATCCGCGCTGGCATGCTTGGCCGTGTGATTTGTCAATTGGTTCTGGACACGGGATGGAGCCAGATCCGCAGCGGCTCTATATTCACGGAATGTGCCGAAATGCGGCGTCCAGGCGATATCGGAAAATGCAGAATGTTTTCTGAAATATTCGCGCGTTAGTGTCTTATCTGGATCGATTTCACTGATGCGCTTGAGTTCTGTCAGGCAAGTATTACGCGAAGCTTTGATGATCTTAGGACCAATTGGATTCGGAAGCTCTGAGTCCTGGCGCAAATCATAATCTTTCACAAGTGAATCTCCAAAAGAGGAATCTACTCATGAAATATCCCTCTAGTGGCTTATGTCCAGTGAAACACTATAGGTAGGTCAACATTTTTTGCACAGGGGATGATATTCCTGCCGCGCATAAACTGTTTGAGTATCGACATCCCAATAGCAGAGATCGGCCAGTGCTATGTCTGCGCCGCTGTGCGAGCATATTACGCACCAATTGCGATTGATAGCTTGCGCCAATTCACCAGCCCGAATTGGATCAGAGATCGCCAGTAATTGCAGATTTTGCAGTTCTAACAAAAGCTCCAACGGACCAACGACTTCTACCTGATTTGGTCTCAGTCGGAGTTGGGCGATTTTCCTTGACGGCTCGGACACCTTCAACACGCACCTTCTCCTTCTTATCGTCCTCGGTCTTTTCCATCATCTTGAATTGCATCTGCTGTTCGACAAACTGAATCATCTGCCGAAACTGGTTCGAAGCATCGTATTTGCGAATCCCAGCTAGTTTGCTGGCTTTCTCGTATATCTGGCCGCGCAAATCGTCCAGTTCTTCGAGATTGCATTCCGTATGAGGTTTCGTCTGTGCCTCCTGCGTGGATATTTTTCCACGCAGGAGATCCCGTTGAACGGGGTCGGTTGTGATTTCCAACCTCTTCTTATATTTTTCGATCTCAGCGCGTGTCGTCGTGCTGAGATATTGAATTGCGTACACTTTAGGGTTTTGCCTCCGCACTGGCGAGGAACACCATCATATTCTTCGTACTGAATCGCAACAGGTTGTCCACTGTCGCGTGCTCCGCCACATAGGCGGCGTAGTCCTCGATTCGCTGACATTCGATGCCATAGGCGGGACCATTCTCCCCATCGTATCCACGCTTCTTATCGACGCGAATCGCATCCTGAATGACATAACTGGCATCAATGAGCACAGACCGCTCATCGAATTTGATACCAACCGGGTAGAGATAGTGGGTCTTCTTATTTTCGACGAGCTTACGAAGATTCGTCATGGATCATCCCTCGATCAGGGAGTTATGGTAGATCCGCCGACCACCGAATGTGTGTCTGCGCTCATACCAATGAGATATCTTTCCGGTGCGTTCGGATCAAGGTTTTGATACGAAGAATCAGTATATTTCAGAATCACGATGGAAATTACCTGCCCATCTTCGGCATACATCTCCGATACGTTCCAGGTAGAATCGAGATTGAATCGCCTACGCGCATAAGACAGAGCAATCGTTCTGATATCCAATAGTTTCCCACCAGCTTGTATCGCAGCTTGAATCTGGACTCGATTCGCATTGGATTGAATCCCGTTGGAGCGCACCACACCAAAAACGGTGCCCGTCGATACCGATTTGATCGGGAGACCTAATTGATCAATGTGATCCATCAACCAATTCGAGACCAGCGTCTGAACCGCCGCTACGGCCTGATCCGATGTGAGGCCATCTGTCAATTTCTTGACAAATCCAAATCGAACATTTAGCGGAACCGCTATCTCAAAATCATATACCTTGGAAAATTCTGTCGCAGTGATCTGATCAGCGGCTTGCTGTGGCGCATAGCCATTTGCCGGTTGCCCTGGACCGGTTGGATCAGATGAAGATTCTGCGATCCATCCACCTACATCGGACAGATAGGCCTCAGTAAGAGACAGCGCACTCTCATAGGACTGAGAGGGGAGTTGCGCCAGAACCTTGATGCTAGTGTCGGTTTTCCATTCTGCTAAAGTTGTCATTTTATACCTGTGAATTCATGATTCCGGACAAGATGGCACGAGCAGCCGGTCCCTTTGCACGGGAGAGTGCCTTGACAAATTCCATCATCCTAGCTTGCGTCTCCAATACAACTTGAATTCGCCCATAACGATGTTGGACACTTTCCCTGAGGGCTTTTCCGATCACGTTTTCATATCCGGAAGGAAGTCCTATCACGTATGGGTAGGAGAATCGAGAAGGATCGAATCCTTCCGGAATCGCGCCGCCTGGAGCGCGCATTTGCGTCGAAGCTCCTGGATTGTTCTGTTTGGCATCTTCCACCTCTTGATCCTTAATCTTGTTCAGATCATCGCGGCTGGCAGCGTCGATTTGCTGAGCTACTATTTGGACATATGAGGTGGCATCGGGGATACCAATTTTTGCCTGCCGGACCGCGTCATCCTGGCTGATTGCTGAGATGCGGCGATTGATTGTAGCCGGTTGGCCATTGACGATTTTCGTCATTGCTACATCAAACTCTGATTCAGTTACTCTTGTATCAGGTGCCGAAACAGCCGGTGGCTTAACCTTGGCAGTCTTTATCGTAGCAGATGGTTTTCTTGGTCCGAGAATATTCTTCATGAATATGTTCCTTAATGGAAAGTTGCCTGTCTGTAATCTTCTTGAATAACACCTAGACGGGCAATGGGATTCTCTCTAGCATCCAGGAGAATCATATGATATTCATCATCGACTTGGGTCATATCCTGTTCAACCAACTTTGCCATTTTGAACCCCTTGACGATTCTGGATGCACTATATCTGGCAGTTTCAATGGCTTCGTCGAATGTCGCTATGGGATCACTCTCAATCAATTCCAGTTGATCTTTCCTACGCTTGATCGCAGGATGATCCATGTTGAAATGGACGTTCACATAGTAGGCAACCCCAGGAACAATTTCATTTGCCATGAGTGATCGCCTCTAAAATGGAACGGAATGATTCTAGCGTGTATTTTCGAGCCCGTTCCGGACGCACCGATGAAATTGGAGCAAGCGGGGCTTTCGATGATGGACGGACGAACCCATCATCGGGATTCCAAGAATATCGCGGCTCCATTCGCCGACGAGTATTGATCAGAATATTGCCATGCACACCGTTTCGCATGATGGCAATTCTCGTGTTTGGACCAACACGATCGACACCGGTCAGATATGGGTCGCCGTACCCGTCGAGATCGACCTGACCGGCTTTGTTAAGATCGTCAATGATGGCTTTGATCTTTGGGTGAAGATCAAACGCGACGGCCGAGTAGATATTTTCTGGGCGATCCATTCCGTTTTCCCCAAATATGCATGGATATTTAGGGCTATAGGATCGCCCAGACCATATCGGTGATCAGCCGAACACGGCCTTATAGGCTTCATCCCAGGTGCCTTGGGTTGCTGCCTTGGCGTAGCTGGTAGCTCGATTCTCGAAGAAGTTGGTATGTTCTACGCCACCAATCATGTGATCAATCCATGACAGCGGATTTTCTTTCACACCAAATATGTTCTTCATACCGAGTTCGATCAATCGGCGATCTGCGATATATCGAACATACTGCTTGACCTCTTCTGGAGTCAGACCTGTGATTCCACCCTGCTCAAAAGCAAGATCGACAAAGGCTTCCTCAAGAGATACTGATTGTTTGGCGATCTCATAGATCTCAGCTTTGAGTGAATCGTCCCAGATTTCGTAATTTTCTTTGATGAATTCACGGAACAGACGAATCATCGATTCGCAATGTAGCGATTCATCGCGGATCGACCATGAGACAATCTGGCCCATTCCCTTCATCTTATTGAACCGGGGAAAGTTCAATAGAATCGCAAATGACGCAAAAAGTTGAACACCTTCAGTAAAGGCCGAGAACGCTGCTAGAGTCTTGGCAATATCGCGCTTCGACGAAACATCGAACTCCTGGAGCCAATCATGCTTATCCTTCATCTCCTTGTAGTGGAGGAAGGCTGAGTACTCGGTCTCGGGCATGCCTACGGTATCGAGCAGATGCGAGTAGGCCGCAACATGAATCGTTTCCATGTTGGAGAATGCCGACAGCATCATTTTGACTTCAGTAGGCTGAAATACTCCAGCATACTTGGTCATGTAGCAATTGTTCACCTCAACGTCTGCCTGGGTGAAGAATCGAAAAATCTGAGTCAGGAGGTTTTTCTCCTGGGGAGTGAGAGAGTTCTTCCAATCCTTCACATCTTCCGATAGAGGGACCTCCTCCGGCAACCAATGAATTTTCTGCTGCGTCAGCCATGCCTCATACGCCCATGGATATCGAAATGGCTTGAATATCGCAGGCGCATTCAGAAGGTTATGCTTCGGTTTCATAGTGGAATCTCTCACTGGCAGGCTTCGCAAACGGCGTATTGATCTTCGATGACGGTCGATGCCGAAGGTATCTCAGCATCTAGTTCAATTCTCTGTCGTTCGACCTTATTGTTCACAGAATGGGCGGATTTGAGTTGGAGACTACGGCAATAGTAGAGAGATTTGACTCCGAGTTTCCAAGCCTCTGAATGGACCCTAAGAAGGTCCGTCTTATGGACGTCTGGTGCGAAAAACAGATTGTTCGACGCGGCTTGATCAATGAGAGGAGCACGATCTGCGGCATGGCGAATGATCCACATCTGATCAATCTCATAGGCGGTTTTGAATACCGCCTTCTCGCGCTCTGTCAAGAAATCAAGATGTTGAACCGATCCGTCGTTCGATACAATGCTCTGCCATACTAATGCGGTGTTATGGCCGCGAGATTCCAAAAGGCGTTCCAACACGTCGTTCTTAACCAGGAAGGTACCGGACAGCGTCTTGCTCGTATACGCGTTGCCCGCCCATGGTTCGATGCTTGGGCTGGTATTGCCAGTGATGGTCGAGATCGACGCTGTAGGGGCCAGGGCGGTCTTGTAGGAGAACCGTTCCATGATCCCATGCTTTGCCGCATCCGGGCACGCTCCTTTCTCCTCAGCAAGCTTCTTTGATGCGGAATCAGCAGCCTTCTTGATATTGCCGAAAATCATTTTGTTCCACATGCGAGCTTCGTCGCTCTCCAGTGGGATATTCAACTGTTGAAGGAGAGCATGCCAACCCATGACTCCGAGCCCAACACTGCGCTCATTCTTGGCAGAAGCCACTGCCTTATGCATCTCCGGCCAAGCCGAAGCCTTTTCGATGAAATCGTCCAGGACATTATCGAGGAACCGGAAAACGTCTTCGACGAATGTGGGATGATCTCGCCATTCCATATACTTCGACAGATTCAGGGAGGACAAACAGCACACGGCCGTACGATCCACAGATGTCGGCAGGGTGATTTCGACGCAAAGGTTAGACGTTTTGACAAACAGATTATCACGACGGTGATGCTCTGGAACGGCCCGATTCACCGTGTCGATGTGAAGCAGATAGGGTTCTCCCGTCTCCATACGCATATCAAGGATCTTGGCATAGAGATCAAAGGCGGAAACCTCCTTATACTCTCCGTTCTTTGTCTTGACATATTCACCCGTTTTTGGCGACCGAAAGCGCCACATCGAGCGCTTGGCTACGGCTTCCATGAATTCGTCAGTGATGACCAAGCCGTGATGCAGATTCAAACACTTTCGGTTCGGATCACCGCCAGCAGGCTTCCGCATCTGAAGAAATTCTTCGACCTCTGCATGATCGATGTGCATATACGCGGCGGCACTTCCACGACGGAGGCTACCCTGGGAAACCCCAAGAACTTGAGAATCGAGGATCTTCAGGAAAGGCATGACTCCAGAAGTTTCCCCGGATTGCCCGACCCTCTCTCCCATGGATCGGAGATTGCCCCAATACAGCCCCAAACCGCCTCCAAGGGCGGCCAGACGCATCGATTCCCGATAGCTATCCCAAATCCCTTCCAACTTGTCCGGGACCTCTCCGAGGTAACAGGAGATAGGGAGGCCGCGATTCGTCCCGCCATTGGAGAGAATCGGCGTAGCCGGCATGAACCATAGCTTGGAGTTGTAATCGTACAACCTAGCGGCGTGATCGTCATTATCGGCATAATATGCCGATACACGGGCAAACAACTCCTGGAAATTCTCATCGCCATACAGGTATCGGTCTCGCAATGTGTCCTTTCCCTGCAAAGACAAAAGATTATCGCGAGAGGGATCAATCTGAATCCCCCGATACCGATCTGTATCAGCCATGGACGCCTTCCTTGATGAATCGATTTGCTATCTGGTAACGGGTATTTAGGAAGGCAGCTTATTCGTCAACACCGGCCTACTTCCGGGCACCCATCCCACATTTATATCCCATACGTGGTGGTATCAAGGCGATTCATGCACAAGATAGGCTAATTTTCTTATCCTCTGATCATATTCTGTTATTGACTTTCCAAGACTGATTCAGTTTCGTGAATCACTTGTTCTTTGGATTCATACGCGATGGAATCATGAGATCACCGAGTTTGGAAGCTGCATCCTGAAATTTATTCGCACAAGCGATCTCGTCATTTTTATATTGACGGGCGATCTGTCCAATATCCATACCGCGATATACCCGAATCAAACGTGCGTACTCGCTTGAGTTGATTCCTCGCATAGAATCTTCGACATCTTCTTGAGGGTCACCATATTTCTTGACCAGGACTTGGCTAGCTATGATAGCCGCCATTGAATAACTCTTGAAGGTGGGTTGAATAACTGCCAGAACTTGAATTTCTAGAATAGTACCTTCATCGATTTTATCGATGCTTCGAATCACACGTTCTACCAGGATTGTGTTCACTACATCTGAAATGGCCCCGCATTCTATAGCCCGGTTTCTGTACTCCAACAGATTCATTGGGCTCGTGTTGATAAAGACGAGTGCCATTTTCTGTTGATCCGTCATCTCTTTTGGCTCTTCTTGAGCTTGAGCGACGGAGATACCCAGAGCTAGAAACGCGGCAACGATGCGCTTGAACATTGGTGGGGCCTTTCGGGATGGTGAGATATTTACACGATGCCTCTCCGAATCTCGTTTACGCGAGATATCGCAGACGCGATACTGGCCGAGCGGTCACATAGCCGCTTCGACCCGAATTGGGCATGTTCGGGATTGGTATTATCGAGCTTCAAGACTAGGTACGGCTGAAGCCGTAGCGGAAGTCGGAAATCGAGATTGAGACTATTCGTCTCCGGGGTTAGAATTGTTTCAGATTCGCCTATAATGGCATAGATGTTTTCCCCATTACTCATGGGGCGAATCTGATTATCGGCAAACAATCCGTTCATTTTTCGCTTCGTAACGAAAACATCAAGAACGAAAACATGTTCATGCGGAAATTCCTCCTTACGAGAAATCTTTTTAGCGGTGAATCGATATTTTTCCAATCGATCCTTTGTCGCGTTGAATCCTCCATCGAACAGAGAGATCGGAAATTCCGCAGATCTTTCTGAAGAAGCTGAATATGCCGCTCCCAAAGGGATGTTCATCTTCTTTTCGCGATAGCAACCTTCAGTGCTATTGCGATATCTGAATTTATTCCCATCGAGTTCGTAATACTGCCTGATATACCGGCAATCAGCCTTGAAGTTCTTCGTCATGATATCCATCAATTGATGGGCATCGCGTGGGTCAAAGAGATATTTCTGTTCGAATTCGATGCAAGATTCCAAATCAGATCTCCTCGAATCGCGCTACGGAACTAAAACATCCAGTTTCCAAAAGTGCGGACAATTTCACCTCTTCTTGTTTGAGGTATCCATTCTTCCTAATCTCACCAAAATGGTGCAATTCAAGAATTGCGCATACTGAGCCTGCGGTGGAAGCGGAAATCGCCGTGTGCATATTTGGATTCTTCGGTAGAATTCTGAACGCTCGCGATCCGCGATCTTCTACTAGTGTATTCGGGTTCAATCCTTGAATTTCAAGATATCCGAGTACAACGTCTCGTACAGGAACTGAGGGCGAATTCTGATAGCAGCTAGAAAATACATCGATCAAAAGTTGACGAGGATTATCGACGCCCTCAGATTGCTCGGCCATCTTTCGAAATTCCGCGAAATGACCTGGATATCGAATCGTCCTATACGTAAGATTTTTAGCGTGAGAGAAGGTATCTAGAAGGGTTCCGCCACCTCCGCTTGTCAAAGCGGATTCATACTGGATGCCATCTAGGATTACATCGCTATCATATTTTGCAGCAGATAATGAATCTGTCAGATCGATTTCTGTATGAATTCTATTCTCAATAATCGTGGCCGGATTCATATATTCATTAATCAGTCCTTCAACCGACCAATTGCAGAGATACATTATTGAATTAGATACAGATCGTGGTAGGGCACCAACTCTTATATCAATGGATAGATCTTGTAGTCCGCCTCCCATCTTGGATATTAGATCCGCAGCCGCAATACTGATCAGACCCGGTGCCAGACCACACTGCGGCGCGACTAGAATTGGTGTGGACAAATCTGTCATCGCTGCAATCATACGACCACAGTCGACGTCTTCGCTGACGTCCAGATAATGGACTCCATTGATGACACATTGCATGACCAACTTTGCAATTGCCCCGGGATCATAGATCGGAGCAGCATTTACAAGATAATCGAACTGCTTGAGATCGACGCTGTCTGTTAGACATGCACCAGTAGGAATGTATGAAATTCCCTCCAGGGGAAGAGACCTAACCTTTTCTGGGTTTGAGTCGCAGATTTTGACCTGCGCACCCAGAGAAGTCGATCCAAGAAGAATCTTGGCAATCGCAGTGCCGATCTTACCGGCACCCAGGACGAGAATTTTTGTCATCGCACACCGAGTAGAAGATTGGAGTGAATCTATACCCGATGCCTAGTATATTCAATATGGAACTGCGGGGGGTCGGATCGATCCGGCAATTCTTTTGTAGATGCCAGGATCAGCTTCATGGAATCCATGTCGCTCCAGAAATCGCCGTAGACGCATCGTGTTAGCAGAGACACGCATGGAGAGGTTTGATCCGATATAGTCGGCTTCTCCGATGATGTTTCGCATCAGAATCGACAGCACCTGTCCATGGAAGGTTTCTTCCAGGTTGTCCTTGACGTAAAGCTTCTGAATCACCCCTTCCTCTACCAGTGCCTCTCCGATCAGATTTTCGTCATCTGGATCGTCGTACACCTCATAGGCGGAGTTCAGAAGCCGCTGGATCATTTTATGCCGGGCCATACCGGTATTTAGTCAGGGAAGTTCTCACAGTAGCGGAACCCACGGAATCCCTTTCTAGGGATGGGACCAATATGATTAAACTTCCCTGACCGTTGGATGAATGATCCATCCCATTCCCGTCCGGTTGTGGAACAGACAAACTTTTTATTCGCAACTAACCCCGTGATAGGCATCCATCCTCGGATGTGATCCCTCCACACGAGATAGCATCGATCACCCACCTTGGCCTGAACCGGTAAGAAGGGGACCTTAAAATTTAGAATCTCCCCGGCGCGGGCGCGAGAAAGCTCCTGTTCATAGTCTTCCCACTTAGTACTGGCCGGAAGGGTGATCATAATAGCCATGATTAGATATCCTTGAATTTGACCGCCGCGACCTCATCACGGAAGATCGCTTTCCGTCGTTCCGGCGATTTCAATATGGCCGTGTACTCCTTAATCATCGCTTTAGCCTCTCTGGAGGCGTCCTGGGCGGCCTTCTCCCCCTCAGAGGTCCATCGGTATAGGGGAATGTCGGCAATCCGGCCTACAAAGCCCTCTATGGGCTCTAGGCCGGATTTATCAAGAATGGACTGGATCTGATCCCGAAGTTCGACACCATTCTTGATTGTTTTGACTCGACCGGGCAATCCATCCTTATGGCAAGCCACGACACAATCCCAGTAAAGAGCTTTTCTCTCTTCATCACTGCGAAGATGTTCGTATCGAGTTTGATAGAAGCCAAAGCGCCAATCAACGAAATCCTTTACAACATCTTCAGCACAGGCATAGGTTCCGATGGTGCCATCGAATTTGAGAACAACGATTCTCTCGACTAGATGGCTTCTGAGCCGAAGAATTTCTACGATATCCTCGTCGCTGGATTCCATGAGGTAGATGCGAGAGAATTTAATCTCGATCTTGATTTCATTGGCAGACCAATCGTCGTAGTCGACGATTAGTTTCTGTTCGATGAGTTCGTTCAGGTATTCCTTATACTTGTCGAGAGTGGAATATTCCATCGGCAAGTCGGTTACCTGAACCTTGTTCGATCCCTCTCTGCGGAATCCAGCTTGGGATATCCACCGCGTGGTGTCTTCTGTGGCTTTGCGTTCCCTATCAGGAATCACAGTGATACCAGTTCCCATGTATGTTGGGACGAGTGTCGGGCAATTCTTCCCGTCCAGGACCGCGAGAACTGCTTTGACAAGATCGGTGAAACCCCTGGGGAGGATTTCCGTCTTGTACCCCACGCCGGCACCGGAGACGCCATTGAGAAGGACGGTGGGAATCAAGGGAAGGAAAAACGCCGGCATATCGGCGGTGCCATCCTTGGTATTCACCATTGGTAGGATATCGGAATCCTGGTAGAGAAACTTCTGCGCGGCCTTGCTCCGCTTTATGTTCGTGTATCGACCGGCCGAAATTGCCTGAGGATCGGATCGCGACCCGAATCCTCCATCCGAATCCGCTGTGATCAGAGGGATGTTGTTATAATACGGAGACGCCAAGCGAGTCAGTGTATCCTCTGCGGCATCATCACCGTGATTGTAGTAACCCTGCATCATCTGACCGACCAGAGAAGCCGTCTTGATCTTCTCTGCTCGATTCATGAGAAGATACAATCCAATTCTCTGACTGAGTTTAAAACCGTCGCCTACAAATGGAATCGCCCGGGTGGTGTTCACGTAGCGAGCGTAATTCCGATACAGGCGTTTGATGTATTGAGAAGACGGTTCATTCAGCATTGGACTCCACCTGAAGAATCTTTTCCTCAATCTGATCCACGACCTGATTTGATACCTTCAGGGCGATATACCGATACAATTCATGCGCATCGAATCTCGCCACCATATAGTAGGGAAACTTGGCCTGGGCCATGATATCGTCCCGAACTACGATTCCCATGGGGGAGGTTTTGTCCTTCGGCGTGAATCGAACCTTATTGAACCGCGACAGCCTGGGATAGCTGACCGGCATCAAGACTTCCGGCTTCTGCCCAATTGGGGTTTGTTGGATGATCGCAATGAGTTGCGTCATCAACTCATCCACTTGGAACCGAATCGGTTGAATCTTCTGAATTTCACGGTCGACCATCATATTTTCAGTCTTCATAGCTCATTCTTTCGGTCATCAGCGCGCTTCTTGTTGAAAATGAGATCGAAAGTTTCAGGAATATCCGGATCATTGATGAATGGAATTACAGTCGGATTAGATAGAAGAATCCGCCAATCCTCATTCTTCAATGTTCCCAACCCCTTCGCATAGGTGATATCCCATCCAGCATACTTCTGGGGATTTTTTTCATAATCACTAATGTTGTGATCATAGAAGTAAATCGACTTAGAAGCCTTTCGGGCGATGATCAGAGGTGTGCAGAATTTCCACAAAAATGGTCCCAATCTAGGATCTGGCTCGAATAGTTCTGGCCAGAATTTGTAGAAGAAATTCGCACCAAGAGTGGTGATGTGATTACCATCGTGATCTTCATCTGTGGCGAGATACGTATGCTTGTATCGAAGATCAGTTCGAATCGCTCTCTTTCCTGGAATCAATCCAATCGCTGCCGACAGATCTCTATAAACCTCGATCTTAGGAATATCTCGAATGGTCAAGTCATGGACGTTAGGAATCTTACCCCGCAATGGAAGAATGCCATGGATTCGAGAATTATGTTCATTCATGAGACCACCACGAACAGCCGAATCACCCTCGCCGACGAACAGGATGCATTCCATTCTGTGGAGGCTGTTAGCATCGGTTAGTTTTGCTACTTTGGTCTTCGATGTAGCCTTTTGGGTATCGACCGCTTTTCGATTAAGCCGAATGCGGCAACGCTCAAGAATGGATTCTGCCCATTCCTTATTGGATTTGATCAAGGCAAGAACGGAATCGGCCGATATGGCCTTTCTCACCAGAGAACCAACTGGATTCTGAAGTCGTGATTTTGTCTGGCTATCAAAATCAGGGGCTCTCATAGTCGTGGCGTTGAAAATGAGCAATCCTGTAGAGATATCATCCTTCTTGAGAGTCAGTCGTTCTTTCTTCGCTCTGCTCTCCAGCGCTTGTATTACCCCGGTATAGAATGCAGATTTGAATGAATCGATATGCGTACCGCCGTTGAAAGCGGGGACGCAATTCACCAGGGATGATACGGTTTCACCCTCTGGGGTGAAACTTGGAATCAAATAGTACTTGCTCCTAAATCCGTCCTCGTCGACCTCCATCTGCATGGAATTCCCCTCTGGGAATAGAGTAGCGGGAATAGGATCTTTTGCCTTCTTGGGCTGGATGCGATTTCCGTTGTAGTAGAGCTTCAGTTTATCCGCATTAGTCGAGGCCACCATCCAGATATGACTGAGAATCAGTCTCTCAGGAATCATCGGCGTCTTATACACCTTCGCGGATGGTTTGAATTGGATACGCGTTCCCGTCTTAGCTCCAGCTACTTCGTTGATGCGATGACCAGTCGTCCGGAAATTGTTCGCTCCCTCTGTCCAGGTCTGGCCAAAATGCTTTCCATCTCGCCAAATGTCGACTCGAAAATATTCAGACGTGAAATTTACGACGCTACCTCCAACACCATTGGCACCAGCCCATTCCCCGCGCTTAGCCTGGATAGGCGTCTTATCTGCTGTGATACCTAAACGGCGAAGCTCCGTTTCATCGAAATTCGACCCAGCCTGGACATTACTGAGTAGGACTACGGCAGGGATTCCCTTCAATATGGGATCGTGTTCAATGGGGATTCCGGCACCATCGTCTTCGATTTCAAATTCCAGCTTGATTGGATCGAAATGAACACGAATCGTCTTACCTCGCTTGCGCCCAATTACCTCGTCCAGGGCATTGTCGAGAATTTCTCGGAAATATGTGAATAGAGCAGGAACATAGGTGATCTCTTCGAGAACGAGACGAGTGCCGTCAAAGATTACCATCGGCTGAGCGATGGGTTCGCGACTGCCCAGATAAATCTCGGTACGAACGCGCACATAAGGATACGGCGCGAGATTGCGATATACCTGTTCGGTCATTTGCGAATCCGTTACGAATATGACGAGGCCAGTAGGGGTACCAGATGGACCCCGTTCTCGGCAAGCTTAGAAAGCTTGAACCGCTCGCAGAAATTCTCGAAATTGACATGAACCATCTGCTTGGATTCACGTGTGGTTTCCGTTCGAATGGCGATCTTCATCGCTTCCCGAAGTTCCTCCGGTTGCTGCGATAGATCGACCAGCTTGCGATTTGCCTCATACGCATCTCTGACGCATCGTACAGATTCACCCTTTCCCGTCATGGCATTGATCAGATTGTTCCACAGCACTCCGCCGCGATCAGCATAGGCGGCTCTGACCTTCTCCATGCTCACATAGGGATATGCAGGACGAATATTATCGCGCGGATCTCCCTTGATGCATTTGAGAAATAGCTCCCATTCCGGATCGAACTTTACCGGATTTCCATCTGGGTCGAGTTTCACCTTCCAAATCGAATCATACCGATTGATGAAATCGGCACCGTCTTTGCGCTTACCATCCTGATAGAATACGCCATCGCGTGTATAGAGGACATTCGCCATTGTGTCGTACATATCGGTTTTTTCAGCGACTAACTGCTTCAGATCGCTGTCGCCACTGATGATGATGTTCTCACCACCCTCGTGCATCTGTGTCCAGATACCGATGAAATCATCAGCCTCCGCGCCATCAACCTGAAGAGTCGTGGCATTCGTCTCATCTCGAAAGAATTCGAGCATGGAGTCTATCACCCGATGCGTAATTTTCTTTGCATCAATTTTTCGGAGGGTTCGATCCTGGCCATCATTGGGATCAAGCCGACGATTCGTCTTGTAGTTCTCGTATATGGATTCACGCCACGATTTTGAATCGAAACACATGACTAGATGATCGGCATTGAACCGCTCGTAATGCTTTCGGAGCGACTGCATCATGATCATCACGCCACTGCCGACCCATTGATCAGGGTCGGCCATAGCCTTGACGTGTACGGCGCGATTCGCGAGATGATTGGTGTCGATTAGAAGATACCGCATGGGGTGAATCTAGCACTCCAGCCGCTAGACGCAACCCCCGATTCGGTATCGATTCAATTCTACCTGTTGCTAGGCTCCGAAGGCGCCTTGCTACCATGCTTCTTGATCATCATCGTCCGGTCGACGAATTCAATGAGGTCCTGGAAGAAGTGCTGGAAGCCGACCTCGCCGGCGAATACGACGCCCGCACGGCCTACAAGGAATCCCGCGAGATCTGTCATTCGCTCGGCGACTATGTCTCGATGAAGCTGTTCGAGGACCTGCTGTCGGATGAGGAAGGCCATATCGACTTCCTCGAAACCCAG
>JAJDFE020000047.1:0-94900 GCA_021527465.2 Geoglossum glabrum | reverse complement strand
ATATATATAAGAGAATTAATTTACTAAGTTATATAGTGATTGGTTCACCATTGGTTGTGCAAGAGCAATGTGTTGAGCGACCGGGAGAAACTGGAAGGGTGCTGCGCGCAGCAATTCGCATAGACTTTTCATAGGGTACTGTACCCCTGCTAAGGTCGAGGCACATACTAGCTACAATTGGCTCTTCGCCCTCACAGTACCATGAACAAGCACCTCTATCACTCTGCAATCGGCCTTCGATCCATAGTTTATATGGGGGAAATGTAGGGTGAAAAGCCCCATTGCTGCCCAATGTAAGTACTAAAGGGGGAGAGTGAACGCGCAAACTACACGGGGCGTTGTGTGGATGGACATCTTTATGGTAATGATCCATTGAAACTATTCAGAAGCATCGGTTCTCGTGGTAAATACGCAATTGCATACTATTGTCAGTCGCTATTCGCTAATTTAAAGATTGTATTCGTAAGCTCCCCTGCTCTCCGCTCTGTCAACCCCGCTGGGAGCGCAAGTTCCTCGATCGAAGCTGCATCCAATGTCGCTACTGAGATGTGTGTCGCAGCTCCCATGTGATTAGGAGCACGGCCCCAGCCATAACTACGCCTGAACAATTGTGAGGGGACGGCAACTACAGCATCACTTTGACCATTATTTTCATTGGAGAGATTCGGGCTGCATAAAAAGGGCCCAATTGACTTGCAGGAGAGCAAGTCCGTACAGCAACTGACTTTAAGTGTTATTCTCCCCGTTAGGATCCGTTAATCCCAGACATCCTTGAAGAAGCCCCTGCTTCGTGAAGCCTAATAGTCTCCTGAATATTGTCATCCACATTCTTCGTCGAAGCGACACCCTCATCCTTCTTAGGGCTTCCTCCTCCTATCGAGCGGGCTCGCAAAGCAGTACGGGCGTGTTTCGGGCTTGGTATGGAAATTCGCTTGGGAGACAGCGAACACGAGTTGGCAGTCACCAATCTGTTTCGGCTTCTGCTTCGTGATCGTGCTCGTCCGAAACCTTCACTAATAGCCAAGACCATTCAGTTTTACAGATCTCTATGAAAGGGCTCGCTCTGGCGACAACATACTAGGCATCGCGAGAGGCCTTGCGGGCAGTTTCAAAGGCGTTACTTCCCGCCTCCAATACTGTCTGGGAGAAGCCTCTTGTGCGGCTTCTTCCACGGCGCGGGCTTCCGCTCCGTGATCGTGCTCGTTTGACACCTTCACTAATGGCCAAGACCATTTAGTTTTACGGATCTTTCTCGCTCTGGCGATAACATACTAGGCATCGCGGGAGGCTTTTATGGCGGGGCCACGCTCGCGTGTAATAATAATAGGCATCGCCGGGATCTCGCCGATCAAGCAACAACTGTATCGTGCTGCACGGAGGTGTTGGGCTGCGATTTCGACTGCTCGAAAAGAACTGCTCAGCTTTTAGAAGTAACAAATGTCGCAGTCGCGGAGGTACAGTTGCCTCCCCCGTAGTTAAGACCCCTCACGTCACCATGCGCCTACAGGGCTTGGGTGGGACAAATGATATCGTTTCGTGGGGTGGGCTTTTCCAGCTGGCTGGGACGTGACTTGACGCCTCCAAAAACTCCTTCATCAGGTGATAGCCTGAGACTGGCCGAACGCATGATACGCTCTCTGGGTAAGTGCAGCCCCGCGGCTTATAAAGGGCCCTCTTGTGGCTTTCTTTTGCTTCCTGACTTCTATGCCGTTTTGCGTATGGCAACAGCGCTCAAAGTCTAGTCGCTCGGCTACTCAATCTATCTCAATCCCATTGTCTTTAAACATCTTTCCGCCAATCAGGGGCCTATCACAATGTTAGCTTCGCGAGCTTACAGCAACATCACAATTTCGGCGCCGCTTGGAACTTCTCAACATGGCAGACTAGACCTCTTATGCTTCCCGGCACGGTGGACAGCGGTTCTGGCTTTCGTCCTTGCAAATTATGTTACGCACGCCTTCACAATTTGGAAGAGACCTGGTGAAAAGACAACAGAATATCTCTTCGCATGTTTTCTTGCGTTTCTCTTTCCTGTATCTGGCTTGGGTCGAGGGCTAGACGCCATGTATCGGCATGCTGTATGGGGAAGGTCGCCCATGGAGCTTTTCAAGGGGCTGATTGGGTGTGGAGGTGTTGACTACGAAGTCATGAAAGCAGCGAGGGCTGGGGCATTAGGTATCGTTGTTAGAGAACACTCTCAAGAGGATGATCTTGTTTTGAGTGGCGGCAGCGGGCGCTTCGAATACAATGACAGACATTGGGATTTACCAGGGGCAATCCTGCGAGGCACGAGGTATGTAACCTATTCAGCGGTGGGATATTTTATAAACTCTGTTCCATTCTAAGCAAATAATCAGGAGACGATGTTCCAACAACGATGTGGGAAACCCACTAAGTAGAACACACCCTGGAGACGGTACAGCTGTGATCAAGGTTAAAAGTCATGGCGATAATCCTGATAACCTGCTTATTGACCGCAATATTGCCGGATATATCAAAATGCATGAGTCTTCGAGCTACAGCATCATGGAACTGCCAGCAAGCTTAGGGAAAGATGTCAGTACCCAAAGCGCTGATGGGAATACAACTGTTGGAAGCCAGCTCGTTCTTCCTGAATCGTCCAGCATCGCACCAGTATTCATCGCACTTATACAAGTCCTCTATGCCACACACGGACTCGTAAAGAATGCAGGCAACCAGTTCGAACGATATGGGTTTGCATCATTCAGTCTCAGTGTCATACCCTATATCAGCATGTCGATTATCAATCTGGTTGGGAACTTGTTGACCCCTACCTACACTAGCATAACTCTAATCCAGACATCCACGATGCGAGAAGCCGTGAGCCGTGGAAACATTATATTGGGTTCCGTAGGAGAGATCCATGATGATGACCTTCTCCAAGAACAAGACACGTTGGTTACCTTGGCAAATACATGCGAACTATCAGGTTTTCAACAGCGCCAAGAATTCATCGTAACCGCACACTCCTGCCCCCGGTTGGAATCCCCAGAAAGGGAAGATTGCCAGCAAGAGACACCAGAAGCAAACATCCGAACGCCCAGTCCGATCCTAATCAACATCTGCTTCAAAAAAGGCTGCAACAATCACTCATGGGAGATACTCATACCATCTGGACGACCTCCACCCCAAGCCCAGATCTATTCCCGTCAAGGTATCTTCAAGCTACTAGGCCTCACCTGCGCAATCCTCCCCTACATCCTATGTATGGCTCTAGTTCCACCCACCCATACCCCACCTGTTAGCAGCACCAAAAGAGCCATAGTAATATCCTGGACAACCGTCGATTTTCTCGCCGGATTGTATCTCCTCTGGTGTCGCAAAAGCCTGTTTGAATCCTTCACCGACCTCAAATTCTCATTCAAGGCCGCCGCGAGAAGATTTCCCGGCCATCCCCCAAAGAGCGAGTGGGAGAGCGGCGACAGGAAAGAAGAGGAATATCTGGCCGGGGAATTCTGGTATATCCTTCTGTTCCTATTCTGTCTGGTTTCCGGGCTGGTGGTGGCAGGGTTTTACTTCTACTTTGTGGTGGATGGGCTCCTGGAATTTGGTAGGTGCACCTCGATGTCTGGGTAGTTCTGTTGATAGAAATCATCGGTGTTCTCCACTGCCACGTTCACTCTATGAAGTATCGCTGTCCTCGAAAATATGACCCTTCCCTCACCAGGCATGGTTTACCCTCGAGGTCGCCATAGCAGATGTTGTTTCACGGGCCGAGTGACATACTTTCAGCCAAGGAAATCACATAAAAACATACATACTCCTCCCTTATCTCCGACCTATAGGGAACCTAACACCTCAACAGAGCATCCAGGAAATTTTCCCACGGTGCACAAGTTTCCTTTTCTAAGCAAGCTGCGATTCCAGTCTAGATCCCTACACGCAAGTAATAAAGACGTCTAAAATAAACAAGATGACGAACTAATGGGTGAAATTATCTGATGTCATATCAAATTACGTTGCAGTAGTTGTAAAACGTTGCGAAGTGGTTGCTACAACAATTCCCCCTGGCTAAAGCGGCGTCACCTGTGATTGTCTTGTGTTGCCAAGCCATGCACTCGGCTCATTAGCAAGCTTGATCGAGATTTTTGGAATACCGCAGCATCATGCCTCCACGGGTGTCGTTGGTCAACCCTTTTCGAAATATTCTGGCTCCGAGGTTTCTATGCCGGACGCTTTCATCTCTGGGCTCTCTAAGCCGGGATAAGAATGAACCGGGTAATACGTGCAACCCCTGGGGTGCCATGATCAACATGAGCTGACAGTTTCCCAGTACCCAATGCCCGCGAATCCCCTATGCAAACACCAACTGAGGACGGGGATTCCTATGCTGCCCCTTTCAAAATGATTTCTATGCTAGCTACCCAAAATCGGAAGCGGAACGCCAAACGATTGGCGACGCTCAAAGCTATTGCGGAGCACGAGCAATCCTCAGACCTAGAAAAATTGATGACAAGGAGATGGGCACCTGGCGATGTTTATGCGCCACATGATCTAAGCCCGGCGGAGATGAAGAAGTGGAGGGTTAGAGTGAAGCCCTCGAGGGATGCGTTTGATGTATTGGCGATCAATCCTATTGATGAGTACAAGGTAACGCACCTCCCGTTCCTTTGCGTCGTTCCAGTTACTGCAGCGGACTGTAGTACTAGGGCCATTGTGGGTATAGGCTAATCGACTGGCCTACGACGCAGAATTTCTCGATAATGTCCGAGTACATGACCTCAATGGGTCGTATCAAACACTCCCGTGAGACGGGACTGCGACCGAAAAATCAGAGACGAATTGCAAAGGCGATTAGGAGAGCTGTTGGACTAGGACTCATGCCTAGTGTACACAAACACCCAGAGCTTTTAGAAAGAGAACAAAGGCCTCGCAGGAGATCGGCTTTCTGATATGTATATTTTATGTGCATACCATTTTTCGGACTGGTCTAAGCGGGGAAACTTGCGCAAATTGCATATACTATCACTTTATCTATTATTGTTGGTTTGATTCACACTATTTGCCCTGGTGATGGCTCCCCTTCAAACCCGAGTTCCTTTTTCGATGACCTGGCGGCTAATTGAATCCGACGTTGTATACTACTGTATCCCTACTCTCGGATTAACTACTGCTTCTCTGGTTTCCGCGGAAGCTCGAGACTATTACAAAGTCGTGTATAGGGTATGTAAAGGGATAGGGAGTTATACTGTTGGTACTGTAATTTATGCGGTTATAAAAGAGCCTTTATAATTTTTAAAAAGCTGGGTGACTATTTGGTTTTCGCGCTGTCGAATTAAAATGATTTTAACGATTATTAACTAGAAATAGATGCTAGTGGGGTTGACATGGCGGGGCGCGCTTAGCATGTATCACCTCCGATTCTGATAGCCTCGAGTTCCCAACTTCAGGCAGATTCATATCTAGAATGCCTATACTAGCAGGTACTAATCAACCCGATTTAAAGGATATTTTCAGCAGCTTAGGGGCTATATAGATGCAATCTGGGCGCCTTGCCCTGGCACGTCTCGGGGGCTGCCTACAAAACTATCCGTTGATCGTAAGGGCGAACGAATAGCCTACGCGGTAAGTGGATCTGGTGCTCATGTTCAGACGCAGAATGGCTGACTTCCTGCTTTCGTCTCGAAAGAACAATAAATCGATCTTTCTTCGCAATATTGATAATCCATCTATCAGTACCCAGTACACTGCCCACAAAGCACAGACGTCGGTAGCTAGGTTTGCGCCCTCCGGTTTCTACGTCGCCAGCGGTGATGTCACTGGTACGGTCCGAGTCTGGGATTGTGTGGGAGAGGGGATTACGAAAGGTATCCATGCCCGCTTTTCTTGATCTACTTGTTTATCCTTTAGCGCTAATAACGATCTTTGGGTGTCGCAGGCGAGTACCAAATAATATCTGGCCGTATTAACGACATTGCCTGGGATGGCGACTCCCAGCGCATTATAGCCGTTGGCGATGGCAAGAACCAGTTGGGCCGTTGTTTCACATATGATAGCGGAAATACGGTCGGTGAGATAATGGGACATACCGCTCAACCCAACGCTGTTGCTATCCGCCAGCAGCGACCACTCCGTGCGGCGACTGTAGGCAACGATACAGGTATGGTGTTCTACCATGGTCCCCCTTTCAAGTTCAATACCAGACTGGAAGGCAAGCACACCGGCGCTATTTACGGTACCGAGTTCAGCCCGGATGGGAGCACACTCGTGACTGTGAGCTCAGATAAAAGAATATGGCTTTACGATGGGAAGACAGGAGAGGCTAAGAGGCAAATCGGAGAGGGCGGGCATAAGGGAAGCATATTCGGTGTTTCGTGGGCGAGCGATTCGAAGAAAATAGTGACGGCTAGCGCAGACCAAACGGTAAAAATCTGGGATGTTGAGTCCGGAAAAGCCACTCAGAGTTGGAGACTTGGCGAGGAGGATGTCGTTAACTTCTCATACCACCAAGTTGGAGTTGTGTGGCCTGCAGGGCGGACCGACGGTTTGATTATAAGCCTAAACCTTGATGGGGATTTCAACTACTTTGTTGAGGGAAAAGAGACTCCTATACGAGTCGTCCAAGGCAACCAGGGCAATATAACGGCGATTACTACTAGTGAAGGTGTGGGGGGGCAGGCGGAGACATTGTGGACGGGAAGCTACGATGGTAGGATCTGCAGCTGGGATGTTTCCACTTGTTTGGCTGAAAAAGTAGACGGACAGTGCAGGGTTACTGGTTTCGCTGCCGCCCCTCAAAACCGCGTTCATAGTATCGGCTGGGACGATACACTCCGCACGATCGATTCTGCAGCTAATATATTTGTAGGTGAAGCTATGAAACTTAATAGCCAACCTAGAGGCATTGCCGTCGTGCTGAAAGAGGGTCCTGTTATCGTTGTCGCTACTGTGAAGGGTCTGGAGCTCTACGGCAGCGACAACCAGAGGCTGGAAGAGGTCCGCACTAAGTATGCCCCTACTGCCATCGCCGCTGCAGAGGTGGGCGGGGAGACCCACATTGCTGTTGGTGGCGACCACAAAACCGTGGAGATATTCACATTCTCCTTACCTGCAACACTTACCGCGAAAACATCCTTCTCACCGAGCGCGTCGGATATCACTTGCCTCTCCTACTCCCCCTCCCCCTCTGCTCATCTCGCCGTCGGTACCTCATCCGGCCCCATCTACGTATACAATACATCCGACTACAGCATAGCCACGGACCGCTGGATTGCACAGACTGGGCGTGTGATGGGTATTGCGTGGAACCCGGCAGGGACGCGTGCAGTTAGCGGGGGCATGGACACACATATGTACGTATGGAGTCTAGAAGACCCGTGGAGCAGAATTCGGGCTACGCATGCGCATAAGGAGGGGGTTAATGGGGTGGCGTGGATTGATGGCGGAAGGAAGGTGGCAAGCGTGGGGTGGGATGCGGCGGTTAAGGTCTGGAAACTTTAAGGGTTGGCTTAGACTGTTTTATTCTTGTTTGCCGTTGTTAAGTAAGATAGAGTGACTCTCTGTGCAACACTGGCCTTTGGTTGGCAGCGAAACTATGCCAGCGCGGTAGATATCCATTCCAGACCCCTGGGATTGCTGCACATATCTAGATGTCTCTCCATGTCTAGGAATGGTGGCCTTTTTTTTTTTTTAAAAAAAAAAAAGAAAAGCCGTCTAGTTTGCCACCTGAGCGCCTGTAGACCCCCTTACTCCGGGTGTTCTAAAACAAAAGGAAACCAATTGCGCAAGCAGCTAAGAAGTGTTGGAGGGGTATGTGTTGGATGGATTCCCCTATTCGGATGCAGGGTGAATAGGGGTGGGGGGGAAGGAAGTGGTACACTTTAACCGGACTTGGATAGGAGCAGCTTCAGCTAAAATGAATACCCTCCTTATTGAATGCCCACAATAACCTGAGGAAATCCCCCTCGTCACACTTTCCAGCCCGGCGGTCTGCGAGATCCGTCTCATCTTCTAGCACCTTGCGCACTTTCTCGCGGACTAGTTCAGCAACCTTCCCCCTCTCGCGCCGGGATTTAGTTTTAGCTTTGCCTTCTGACTGCTGGACTAACCGCGCTGCTTCCTCTTTGAAGAAGGCTGGTGTCTCGTTGTCGTCTTCATCCATGAATCCGTTCCATTCCTCTTCTTCGTCTTCAGGTTCGGGGCCACATCCATCGTCCAGGTCCATAGATTCGCCGGTTTCGGCGGTGGCGGGGCCGTCGTCGAGGGGTATGTCGTTCTGTGCGCACCAAGTTCTGTAATTCCTCTCTACTAATGCCATGACTGCCCTTGTGCCGAAGAAGCCTGCCCGGATCGTCCGGTTCTTCCTCACGAATACAATTCGTAACAATCCGTCCCATTCCTCATAGCTGATCTGTGGTCTCGGGTTTTTGGGTTCTATCCGAACGACGCTGCTTTCGACGAGTGGCGGAGGCTTGAAGTTGTTCTTGGACACTTTCATTATATGTGTTACTTTGGCCCACATTTGCGCGTTGACGCTAAGGCGGCAGTAGAGTGCGTCTCCGGGCCGTGCAACGAGTCGGAGTGCGAATTCACGCTGAAACATGAGGATGCAGGTTCGAGGGGCGGGAGAGGTGGCGAGGAGTTTGAACACAAGGGGGGAGGAAATCTATAGACTTGGGTATTAGATACTGCTTAGGATTGAGCGTCTGAAGAGTGGTATACTTGGTAGGGTGTGTTGCTTATGCAGACGTCAAAGTACGGAAGTTCTGTTTTTATTACATCTCCTAACATGACGTCTAGTCTTTTTGCCTCTGGCTTCCCTTGCACGCGCTTTGTAAGTTCAGCAGCCATTCGAGGATCCATCTCCACCGCAATAACTCTCTTCGCCTTTTCCAGGATCTTGACGGTCAAATTCCCTGTTCCGGGACCAACTTCGAGAACGGTCTGAACAGTGGTTGTCAGTCGGGGTCAGGCGTTACACATGTAAAACAAATACACAAAATGGGACAAGGAGTAGTTGCACACATCACTTTGTTTTAGGTCCGCCTTGTCAACAATTGCCTGCGCCACTCCAGGGTTTTTGAGGATATGTTGACCAAGGTCTGTGTTCATCTTAAAGATGTTATTCTTCGGAGTCACCGCATAAGGGCTACTTGGAGCAGACCCATTACGCTTTGCAGATTTAGCCTTGGGCATATTGAAGGTCTATAAACAGAGTACCCCGAGCTATGAGAGAGGTGAAGTTCCGCTTCGGTGGTTTTTTTTTGTGGTTGAGGCTCTGCGGAAGGGTTCCCCACCCCAACAAAGGCTCATCGAAAAAATTAATACTACAAAACCACTTCTACCTACAACTTTTCATTACCCCACCACTCATCATGTCTGGTCGCAAGGATTTCCTGAGCCAAGCTGCTCCCGAGAACTATGTTGCTGGTCTCGGGCGTGGTGCTACAGGGTTTATGACCCGTTCTGATCTGGGACCGGCTCGTGAAGGGCCAAGTGAAGAACAGATCAAGGAGGCTCTTGCAAAAAGAGCAGCGCAACTGGGGGCAGCTCCCCCTACCGCGTATGGTGCTCCTGAAAAAAAGGATGACGATGACGATGACGACCGCTACCAAGATCCAGAGAATGAGGTTGGGCTATTTGCAACTGGGGCCTACGATAAAGATGACGATGAGGCGGATAGGATATACCAGGAGGTGGATGAGAGGATGGATAGAAGGCGAAAGGCTAGAAGGTTGGTCAAGCCCCTTTACTGCTTTCCCTTGTCTTGAAAGACATATGGTTTATCATATTCTTTGGATATTTCTGGATAGATTGCCGACTTGAAACCTTTTCAATACCTACAGGGAAGCTCGCGAAAAGAAAGAGCGTGAGGAGTATGAGCGTAACAACCCCAAAATCCAGCAACAATTCGTTGATTTGAAGCGGGCATTGGTCACTGTGAGTGACGAAGATTGGGCAAGTCTGCCTGAAGTTGGTGATCTTACGGGCAAGAACCGACGGGCGAAACAAAACCTACGTCAGAAATTCTATGCTGTACCAGATAGCGTTATCGCTGGGGCACGAGACTCTACACAGTTCGAGACAAGTGTGATGGACGAAGGCGCCCCGGGCGCGCCATCTGCAGACAATGTGGATGGTACGATGACGAACTTTGCGGATATTGGCGCCGCTCGAGACAAAGTGCTTAAAGTTCGCCTAGACCAGGCTGCAGCAGGGTCTGGCACAGACTCTGTGGTGGGGAGCGCTACTAACATAGACCCAAAGGGCTATCTTACCAGCCTGTCAAAGTCCGAGCTCAAGGCCGGAGAGGTCGAAGTTGGCGATGTCAAACGTGTGAGGCTACTGCTGGAGTCAGTCATCAAGACCAACCGAGGGCATGCGCCCGGCTGGATTGCTGCGGCCCGGTTAGAAGAGGTTGCAGGGAAGATTGTTGCAGCGAGAAATGTCATCGCCAGGGGCTGTGAGCATTGCCCAAAGAGCGAGGATGCGTGGCTAGAGAATATAAGACTTAACGAGAACCACAACGCTAAGATCATTGCCGCAAACGCTATCAAGAATAACGAGCATTCCGTGCGCCTGTGGATCGAGGCTATGAAACTGGAGCATGACCCAAGAGCCAAGAAGAGGGTAATTCGACACGCCCTAGATCACATTCCGCAGTCTGTTGTTCTCTGGAAAGAGGCTGTTAACCTGGAGGAAAATCCTGATGATGCCCGACTTCTCCTGGCTAAGGCTGTGGAAATGATCCCGTTATCTGTGGAGTTATGGTTAGCGCTTGCTAGGTTGGAGACGTTCGAAAATGCGCAGGCTGTCTTAAACAAAGCCCGAAAAGCAGTCCCCACAAGCCATGAGATTTGGATAGCAGCAGCAAGATTACAAGAACAGATGGGAAATGCTGGGAAAGTAAACGTTATGAGACGAGCTGTGCAAGCCCTGGCAAAGGAATCGGCTATGTTGAAGCGGGAGGAATGGATTACTGAGGCGGAGAGGTGTGAGGATGAGGGTGCGATATTGACATGCGGAGCGATTATTCGCGAGACACTAGGCTGGGGTCTCGATGAAGACGACGATAGGAAGGAGATTTGGATGGAAGACGCACGCGCAAGCGCCTCTCGCGGGAGATATGAAACTGCTAGAGCGATTTATGCATATGCACTCCGAATTTTCATCAACAAGAAGTCTATATGGCTCGCAGCAGCGGACCTAGAGAAGAACCATGGGTCTAAGGAGGCATTATGGCAGCTCCTGGAGAAGGCGGTAGAGGCCTGCCCTCAAAGCGAAGTGTTGTGGATGATGCTGGCCAAGGAGAAATGGCAAGCAGGCGAGATTGATAATGCACGAATAGTCCTCGGTAAGGCCTTTAACCAGAATCCTAATAACGAAGATATCTGGCTTGCAGCTGTTAAACTCGAGGCCGAAAATAACCAACCCGAGCAAGCTCGCGAGCTCCTAGCCACTGCCCGAAGAGAGGCGGGCACGGATCGTGTCTGGATCAAAAGCGTGGCCTTTGAGCGCCAGTTAGGCAATACCGAAGCGGCCCTAATGCTCGTCAATGAGGGTCTCCAGATTTACCCCAAGACCGACAAGCTCTGGATGATGAAAGGGCAGATGTACGAAGCGGAAAACAAACTACCGCAAGCCCGTGAAGCTTATGGGACCGGAACCCGTGCATGCCCGAAATCTATACCATTATGGCTCTTAGCGTCACGTTTGGAAGAGAAGGCTGGCGTCGTCGTTAAAGCCCGCTCCGTCCTGGACCGCGCCCGCCTCGCCGTATCCAAAAATGCAGAGCTCTGGACTGAGAGCATCCGTGTCGAGCGCCGCATCGGCAACACCGCTCAAGCTAAAGTCTTAATGGCCAAAGCCCTCCAGGAAGTCCCCAACTCCGGTCTCCTATGGAGCGAAAGCATCTGGAACCTAGAAGCCCGCACACAACGCAAACCTCGCAGCCTAGAAGCCATTAAGAAGGTTGACAATGACCCGATCTTGTTTGTGACTGTTGCAAGGATATTCTGGTACGAGAGACGGTTAGATAAGGCGGCAAATTGGTTTGAGAAGGCTATTTTGCTAGACGCTGATTTGGGGGATACATGGGGGTGGTATTATAAGTTTTTGTTGCAGCATGGAACCGATGTGAGGCGCCCTTAATCAGCCTTTTTGCCCTTGTGTTGTATCTTGTTCTACTCGACGGCATTATTGTGAACTGACGGGTTTTGGGTTTGAACAATAGGAAAAACGAGCAGATGTCCTGGCGAAATGTGTGGTTAGCGAGCCGCGCCATGGAGAAGTTTGGCAGGCTGTTGCGAAGGACCCACGGAATGCGGGAAGGAACGTGGAGGAGGTCTTGAGGATGGTGGTAGACCAACTAGAGTGAATTGCTATTTTAGGTGTTCAGTACACCACTTATTCTAGTGGTTGGGCGTTTAGGTGGATTTTAACAACGAAGAGGGGACTTTATTTTAGGGGAGACTAGGAAGAGCGGAATCGCTAACTGTGCAATGGCCGCAAAGCAACAGGTTGCCAGCATAACCTGAAACTCGCGAGGCAGTTTGTATAACTGGTTAAGATTTATATGGGGTTACTATTTGAAAGGAGGTTATACGTTGATTATGCACAGAATAGCAAATGGGAGGAGAGATGCGACTAGCTTGCACTGCTCTCCCCCACTTTATACTTCTTATCTAGTGGGCGCCAGGATCAACAGGAATAGGCTCTCACTCACTCCCATCCAACAGCCAAAGGAGCAAATCATGATAGGGTGTTTGGGACGCTTATTTCCTACATTACCAGATTAAGTCTAGCGCCTACTATTAGGCCATTGAGGTCGGATAGAGACACTTCCTGCGGCATGCCTCTCCCTCTTCTTGCTTATTGCCATACGCTTGTGGGCCTAGCGTAAGGCACCTACAATGACCACAACCTCGATTTATCGATCCGAGTCCAGCTGTAGGTGATGTCCTAGGTTAGATGTGAAAGCACCAGGCTGTAGGGTTGACGTCGCGACGAAGGATAGAAGGTAGCGGCAAGATGACGGTGGCGGAATTATAGAGGACAACTGAAAAGGTGGTCGTAACGGAAGGGGAGATTCTCCCGATGTCAATAGATCGCCGCCGTCGTTTATTGGTGGTTCTCGTGGGAGCATCGCATCCTCCGCCGGGGCTGATGTAGTAGTAGTTTGACGGGTCTTTACTCAGTACCTGTCTGGTTAATGGTAAATGTATCCGGTGATTGGTAAGCCCTATGGCAGATGAGAAAGGGCCATAATAGAAAGGGTTGGTAGCTGGGATGACCATCGTGGAGAGGTGGAGGTTGCCATATAAAGAGCCAAATATAAGATGAGGCTCAAAATTAGGCTTAACGATCGTAGACCGAACCGCACGAAAAGGATCCGGAAAAAGGATCAGCTAGATCCATCGACTCAAATTCTCAGAAAACTCTCCCATCTCGGAGGCCAGTCTCACTGGACTCCTCTACTATTGGGCTCTCGAAAGAGGCCCTAATACCCAGCCACGTTGTGCGACCCATCCCAGAGCCCTCACCATGCCGGACATCGACCCTGCGGCATTAAGTCGCTCTGGCCCAGCTACCCACGTTTCCACAGTCTCTCTACCGCCTGTAAAGCCACTCACGACAGGCACACCGAAAGTTATCAAGACTATATCGATAACTCCACGGATTGAACTTGAACCTCTCTATACATCGCTAAAGGGGGCGGTTGGAGAGCACTGGTTGGCGTACAAGGAGGCGATCAGTCTCTTTGTTCTCGGTAACTATGCGCACTTTCATATGGGTCGAGGATTTGATATAGTAGATGAGAGTTCTAAAAGGTCATTAGTACTAATTCAAGCCCCATGACAGGACACCTGAACCAAGCCGAGCTGTCAGCTCGAATCGACCATTTTATAACAAGAGACACCAATACGGAGCACCTCCACAATCAGTTACTAAGCGCGATCTATGGGAACGTTACGAGGGATCTCCCAGACCATGGGGTCGCGTCATGGGTATCGGCAAACGACAAGCCGACGAATATCTCAAAACCCGTGTCAGGGGACGCTGCTGAGCAAAGATTAAAGACGGAAGTGATGCAGCTTCCAGCAAGGGATCGACGAAGGCTAAAAGACATCCCTCCTGATGTACGTTTATGCTATTAGTGACGAAGAGGAGGGGGCCCTGAAGCTATATCCCGAGAGTTGGACGGCTGACGGCAGTGCTACTACCAACAGATCGACCCACACAGGGTGTTTTCGAACACGCTCAATGAATACCACCAGGCGAAGCAAATCAGACTCCCAGACGTGGTCCCCGCAAGTGCGGGCGGCCTAAATAAAACCAGTATGGCTCCAGCCCCTATTCTCAAACCCCTAAGTCCCCAGGAGCAAACTAACCACACCCCGCACAGACTGGGACCTCGAAATCCGCAAGCGCTACTCCCAGCCCCTCGCCAGCGAAACCGGTGAATTCCCGGATACCGAAAGCATAAGCGCGAGGATGATACCCATCTGCTATGAAGAAGGCGTTGTAGGCGGTGCCAGTGACGGGACCGCAGCCGCCATGAACGTCGCAACGGAAACTTTTATCAAAGAGGTCCTTACAGGTATCTTCGGCCGGGTCCGCAGCAACGGCCCCAGCTACATCATGACCTCAACCTACAAACGCCAACTCGAACACGAAGAAGAAGGATGGCTCCGCGGTGACATTCAGAAAAATGGCAACTCCCTCCTCCCTATCGAACAAGCTGCCGCTTCTCAACGCCCTCCCTTGGGAATGAGCGACGTGCGTCTAGCCCTCGAGATGGGTGACATGTATCTCGGGCAAATGCCACTAACAGTTGAGAAAATTATGGGAAGCTACCTCGAAGGCGAATTCGAAGACTATCAGAATTCTTCCGCTGCGTTGGGAGCCGCGACGGTGATCGGAGGTGAGGATGTAGAGATGGTGAATGGGATTGGGGCTGGTTTGAGGGTACCACTGATGGACGATGTGCTATCGGCTGCAGAATCGGATTGGGGATGGGAGGGTGGCGGAGCGGCAGATAGAGAGGCACTGGGGGCGTTGCTGGATGAGTGTCTAGCTGTTGGGTAGGCGTTTTCCCACCCCCCTTTTCTTACCGGGATAGTGGGGTTCTGGCGGAGCTGTGGGATGTATAACATGAACGAAAGGGCGGATATTTGGGGGAACGAGTGCGTTCCCCAGCCGCCGGCTATCCCTTTTGCTCTTCCGGCGTTTTCCCTTCTCTCATTTCCCCCAGGGTGGAAAAAATCTAGCATAGATGGCGTTCGAGTTTCTTTTGCTTTTGCTTCCTCCTTGCTAACCACCTTCCATCTTTCCTCCAAACCCCCTGTATCATCACTCGTCATCATCATCTTTTACCCTCCCTTCCCCTATACCCTCCACCCCCTCTTTCTTTTTAGCTTATAAGGGCCGTGTTAGCGGGAGTCAACGGAGTCACAACATTTTCGAGCGAGCACATGGCGCAGAACTAACGGGGGGGGGGGGGGGGAAAGTGGTACTTTTGCCTTGCCAATAAGTCTCATTAGGGAAGAAAAAAGAAAAAAAAACAAAATAAATATATATATATACACGATGGTGGCCGGGATAAGTAGTGCTAGCGCGCGCATTTTTTCGCGAATCGTTGCTTCTCAGTGCCGGGAGAACCAAAGAGCCTAGTAAGAACGAATTATCATGCATGTATGTGCCTTGGACATTTTACATATCATGATCTCTTCAGGAGTACAAGCCTTTCACACTAAATTTTTTCTTTTTGGTTGGTGTAGGAAAAAGGGGTTGCTGACTGATTCCCCCAAAGAGAAAACATGGATATGCCGAATCCGGGGCTTTTTTTTTTTTTCTTTTCTTTTGTCTGGAGCTGGTTTTTGTGTAGATGTGATGCAAAAAAAAAAAAGAACGGTAATAATAATAAGCAGACAAGACACTTTCTTCTTTTGTGGGATACTATACTATACTACACTCGCTAAAGTTATGCACTACCACATTACCACATTACTAGCCATAGCCGTCGAGATTTTAGAGACGGACGGCTTGGGCTGCGCGGTGGAAGGACTTTGGAGGTTTTTTTAAAAACAAAAAGGGGGAAGAGAAAGAGAAAACATTAGGTCCCTTCTCAATCTCTCATGGGGGAAAAAGATATTATGTTAGTAAATAAATGGTTTTATGTCGACTGTTGAGCCGTGGCCACACCCCTTGTCCTAACCTAGCGCAGTAGTACCTTGCGCGGGCGGGGGTTGGGTGTGTCTAGGTCTAGGTGGTTGGACTCGTCTCATTTCAAAGCTAGCCTAAGATCATCCCTAATTGAAGGACTTGAGGAGAGGTTGTGAGTAATTGCACCTGGCAATCTAGTTTGAAGCTATTTGTATAGTCTATCCTAGATATGAAAGTAAACAACAACGGCAGAATATTGAGCTCTCACGCTACCACCGGTATCTCCATAGCGCCTAGTAGATAATCGCAAAAGGCAGCCCAGTTTAGTTTGTGTTTTACAAATGGCTGCACTGTACCGCAGCCCAATGGGCGCTGCAAACCAAAGGTGGAAAATATGAAATCACTCTAGTTTCAGTCGATCCTCATCGAGAACTCCGAAAAGCTTCTCCACTTCAGCGCCTAGTTTTGCAATCTCGATGGACAACTGTCCTGTAACTAGGGCTATTGTGCAGCATTAACTATCGTTGCTGGTTGGTACTGATTGGAGAAACTTACCGTAGGCGTAGAGTAAAGCAAAGTCTTCGTCAGACACTGGCCGGGCACGTTTGCCACTGGCACGGTATTTGAAAATTTTCGCAAGAAGCCTGTCGCGCGCATGCTCCGTGCTGGGTAGCGCACCGTTCATGGGGTATTCTAGCTTCATAGAGGAAGCTAAAACTATGTATTCTGTGAGCATGGGCCACCGATGAGTCCCAGAGTAACTGACCCTGAAATAAGTGGCTTATTCTTGCACACAGCTGCGCTCTCTCATTCGCAGTGTACTTCAATATTTCAACCTCCCCTTCTGAGGCACGGAGGTCCTTTGCAATGGTAACGTTCATTGCGTGGAAGGCGTCAAGCATATTGCTTGTGCATTTTAGAGCACTTGCATAGATTTCATTCGGAAAGGGCCCCTTGAAATCGAATTCAGAAATTGCGGAGGTGCGTAGGATTTCAAGACGGCTGAGGTAGCGCTGTAGCTCGAGTTCTTCGCTTATGTTCATGTATGAATTTAAGGACTCGCCTCTATAATGTCGTTAGCTCGCTGCGTTGAAGGTATTTTAAAGTGATTGACCAACTCAGTTAGCGTAGAGAGGGGATCACGTTTCCAAATCAAAGCCATCCGAAGCCAGAGAATGCTGAGGCCATCCTGAAGCTTCTCCCGTGCGCTGATCGGCCAGCTGCATTCGTCTATCAGTCTGGCTATTCACGTTTACGGTGTAAGGAAATCTCCTACATGATCCTGGTAATAAAGAGCCCCCAGAGACATCCGGACATGACCGCCACCACGCGATGGACTATAAATATGTCAAACTGGGTGTACTGCTTAGAAAGGTAAAAAAAAAAAGAAAGCGGTCACCTACGTGCAATCTCTAATATTTTCGGGGTTGCCCCTCCCTAACAAAGAGTTAGCCGGGGAGTGCTGCTGGTAAGTGTAAGCAGGAATGGACCTCATCGTCATCGTCATCATCGTCTTTGATAGACAACGAATAAGCGTACAGGCAGGACAGATTGTACGTTAAGAGGACAAAACGGCCCATCGGTCCCTTCCCTTGGGCTAAGATGATATAGAAACAACATAATGACATAAGCCAACCTAATGTGGCAAGGGCGTATGGGTTTCCGCGAGATATGATCCAACTGCTTCACTTCAGCGGGGGGACAACCAATGACTGGGGGTTAACTGACGCAACTACTGCGCATATCGCCCCAATGCATGTGCCTATAAATCTGATCCATATTGAGCACCGCTCGAACGTATCAAGGGTGGAGAAGCGGGGCTTTACCGGGCTAAACCAGTTGTGTTTGAGGATCCGATGGTCATCGAGCAAACCTGCAACATTTTTAGAGACGTCCGAATATACCAGTAGGGCTAATGATTCATACCAACATGTATGATAATAGTCCCCTAAAGGTGTTAACAATAGTTACAGCAAACAGAGGTGGAACTCACCATTCGCCTCGCCAATGGCTTACTGAGGGTTAGCACGCCGAACCATAAGTCTATGTTGCTACACTCACGAGTAAATTGGCCGAGTCCCAGGAATGAAAGATGGAAGTGCCTTATTTTCATCAGCGTATTCTTGGAAGCTGCCGTAAGCGACTCACATAGATCGCAGCTCCAACACCGACTTTGATAGCGAATCTTTTATCATCTCTGCGGAACCAGCGAACAATTTCCCACAAGCGGTATTTAGCACCACGGTGTTTCAAGGTCGCAGTTGGCACCGTAGAAGAAGTGTTTTGGAGGGTTGGCTGTGTATAGGGTGGGCCCTGTTCCCTAATTTCAATGGAGTAGAGTCTCCGATACTCTACTCGCCAGGTCAGCGCCACTACCTCAGGTGGGTGTAGGGGGTTGTGAAGTACACGTACCACTGCCTCTATACCTTACTTTTCGTCCCCTAACCTGTATTTTCCGCCAAAACATGAGCCACCTCCAGGAACGACGGTTGTCTTCACCACTTATTTTTAGTTCGTCGAGTATGTCAAGAAAGGTCTTCATCTCTTCCGCGAAATCCAGTAGACTGTAACTGAAGTATCCACAACTCGCAGCTACTTCCTCGAAATCCGCCACAACATCCATCGGTCTCTCCTTGTCGAGTTCATTGCTTTGGTAGAGTAATCTAAGGGCCTCTCTCCTGGCACTGCTGTATAATTCAATTGCATCGACTAAGCTCGCCTTAAAGTAGGTGTTGACTGCAATGCAATACTCTGGGCCTGGACCAAAGGGAAGGTCATCGAGTATCTGCTTTAGGGTATAGGCAAGAGACTTCTAATTCGATTATTAGTGACGATCGCTAGTGAGGAATGACACTGGCCATACCATTGAGGGACCGAGATGCGTTATGAATCTTTCGAAAATTTCAACTGGGGAACTGGTAATTGGTAGGCTGTTGTCTTGCTCGCCGGTCTGGTCCAGTTCCCCACTGTTCTCGACCGGCTCCGCCCTAGTCTTCCCGTTTTCCTCAGGTACTTCGTGTATTGCCGCGAGCCAGCCCTGCCGCTCCTCCGGGGACACAACAAGTGAGGAAAACATTGAAGAGTATTGGGGCGATGGCGTCATCAGGAGAGTTAAAGGGCTGAGCGGAGTGGCCGAACCCCCAACGTCCTTCTGCGAAAGGAGGCTAAATTGTGTCTCAGCAGAACTCCTCAGCCCACCAATATTCTGAGTGAGTCTTTGCATGCAATCTACAAGCCTGGCTTCGATATGATACTCGTTCTCTGTACCAAACGCATAATGCTCATACTTCGCCTCCTTTAGGCTCTTGGTGAGGGAGGTAAACACGGACTTATAGCGGTTTGATGCCTCGACGAATGACTGGTTGTGTAATTCTTCTCCAGATCCAGTCAGGAAACCACGGGTTATCATTGTGAGCATGTCTCCGAACGAGTCTGTCACCTTAATCATTGTCTCCCTGTGGGCAAAGTGTTAATTCGGCCAGAAAGCGAATCTTAGGAAAGCTCACCGAAGCTCCTTCCTTGCTGAAATGGGTTTAACAACCAAACTAACGACCGTAGTTATTACTATTCCTGTAACGACCATTATGAGTACCTGAAGGATTTTCTCATAAGAAAAGGTGCCTATCTGTACGGCTTCTTCTTTGGTTAAGATGGAGATAATAGCTAATGATGTAAGTGAGCAAGCCACATTGACAAGAGGGTTCTCTAGTCGTTGTTTCAGCCAACCAACAAGACCAAGTCCACCTCCAAGAAAAACAAATATAACGATGGCGTGGCCTTTGGTTGTTAGCATATGCTGATCTCAGCTGTTAGGAATGTGAGGCTTGCCGAGTGCAGCTAGATCCCATGATCCAAATAATGTGGAAACGCCCATACTAGTGAAGGAAATGAAGGCAGCATATATAAACGCCAGGAACGCAAAAATTGTTGCCTCGTGCATACTGCCCTGCGACCTCGCAGGGTTGAAATAAACTGTGATCGTTGCAACCATGTGTTTCCCATCGTGCCTCCCCAAGAGGGCTGCAACCGGCACCACGAATGTCACCATACTCCCTAAGAGATATGCCAAGCTACATTTCAAGATTCCCTGTCCAGTGCTAGAAACGGCAAACCGATATAAATCCCTTAGCCCATCCTTTCCATTGGCAGTGATCGTCCCGAGAGTCCCCTTCTGAGAGAGTCTCGAATCTGATCGTTCAAGAAGTGGCGTTCGTTCGTTGACTACGCCATCGGGACTCAATCTCGGAGTACCTCGAAGGGTGATGGACCTTTTCACGCGCTCACCAGTTCGGGGAATTATTAGTGTTGCCTGACGTAGCTGTGCGAAGGTTAGCTGGTTCATGCTGGGGCAGTAGACTGGAATCGGGCTTACACTCGACCTGAAGACGCGAGGCGTGGTGAGTGGCGATCTTTGGCTAGTTGGGGAGCTGGAGCTCATATTGCAAGCGCATTAATATTAAGTGGCTACATGTGTATGCCCTTGGTAATGTGTGGTGAGTGCTAAGATACATAGAGTAGACCTCTGTGCCGCAGTTGCTGGCAGCTTGTGGTTCGCTTACATAAACATTCAGATTCGAGAGCCGCAAGGTTCTTGGGTACACCAGAGAACTAGACCTCCTGTTTACACCGATCATCTTGACCCCCGTGGGTTAAATTGGAAATCGTAGATTTCGTGCTAAGCCACGTAGAGCGACCATCATTGAAAGGCCGGAGGCCGGAGGCCGGCGACCGGCCCAATGCATCAGGCTTCGTATGGAGCACTCGCATAAATAAGCTCCCGCCACAACTAGTGTGGGAAACTCCAAAGCAGTTATTCGTATTTAGTATGTCTGTACCGAAGCGACGGTAGTTTGATAAAATAGGCTACCCGAAGCTCCATATAACTTTAAATGCACAACCGGCCGTTCCTGGAAATGCCCAAAAACAGGTAATCAAGATTGAACGGCTGGAGAGGACGAGTTTCTTAGGTGCGCACTTGACCCTCGGAACAAGCTCTGCCAGATAAAGGCTTCACTAAGGAGAAGCTCTATGTCCTTTTCTGTCCAATCTCGCGTTGGGAGAGCTTGTAAAAACATCATCACCTCCTGATTACTAGAGTTAGCCAGGTCGGTCTTCACGTGAGCGGCGGTTCATGGTACCTGGAAGTCCATCTTGACGAGTTGGCCAGACCACTTGACCAAAAAGGCCGCGCAGACATAGAGATGAAACTCAGAGAAGCCCTGTTCTTCGGCCTATTCGGGAAACCTTAGCAACTAACTTTTAGAGTTAGGAATACGAGGGTCTATGCACACACCATATATGTATCCCACATTCGAACTGTATTCTTTAAGCTGACCTCCCTCATCAACAGACAATTCATCCACCGGAAACTGAACTGAATAAACTCCACTCCCTCCTTTTCTAGGTGCTTTGCTAATCCTGCATCAATTCTCATCGTTAAATCTCTCAATGCTGAGACCTGCCTTTGAATCCCTGGCTGCGCGAAGATGTAATTGTCCTGAATCCCGTCAAGCAATTTTGTCAGGCACCAGAATGAATCCGCTTCCACGGCATCCAAGACAGCCTTAGGGAGTTGCCCAGGATCCATACCACTCTCGATATTCGGATCCGTAATATAGCACCCAAGGAAAACCTGCCAAAAAGGGGTCACTAGGTCGTTAATTCCCTGGACATAGCCACTGGCTGGATGGCGTATGGCCCATACGTAGAGAATACGCTCAAGGGAGCGCTGAGTTGCTTCATAGCCGTACAGTTCAAGATGTGGATTCGTCCGCGGTACGTCGATGCTTATTTGGTGCCAAATTGCCTCATCTAGCCCTCGGACACGCCCGGTATTCGTAGGAATGGAAGACGGAAAGCCACTCGCGCCCGCAGCAACAGAGTTCTGGTTCCCAGAATTGCCTCGCTCAAACGCTTGACGAACGCCATCGAGGTATTCTTTGCGTTTGCGCTCGAGGGTAGCTACTCGCCGTTCGCTGCTCGTTGGAAGATACCCTAACAATAGTTGCCAAGTCATTGCCCTTAGTTCCTCTGGAATGCCAGACCACGAGGAATCTCGGAGGTCGGAAAGGGGTATAGAGCTAGCTTGGAGTATGCGTTTGAACTTGTTAATGCGGGATATTCGGGTAGAGTGCGCCTCGACTTCTTTGGAGGTAGCGTTGGCTGGGACAGGTGGATGATTGACGAGGTGAAGAGAATTTGCGGGATCTAGCTTTCGAAAGACGACACTTAAGATCATCGATTGCCACTATGATCACTTAGAAAAACATACCTCTTAGGATTTCTTTATATTGTGGCCTCAAGATTTTCCCTTCGCTTTGTCTTGTTACTGGGTAACTTGGAGGTCCTCTCTCCTCAGCAATATCCGAGCTGTTTGCCCTCCGCCTGCTAGGCACTGGGCCTATAGTCGGGCCACTACTTCCATTGTATGTGCTCTGCCCACCTCCGGGTCTTTTACCTTTGCTATTTGCTAGTCGCTTGCCCTTCCTTCTCATACTTGCAATGCTTGGTAAACCGAACTCGTCCTCATCCTCATCATCGTAACCGAACGTTTCCTCGTCATCGTCATCCTCCTCAGCATTCCAGTCGTCGTTCGTGTGGGATAGAAAGTCATCGTAGGTCCGGGGAGGAGGCGAAGTTATTGTCGAGCCATGGTGTGGTGGCGTGCCTGCGGCACGACCGATGCTGTAGGAGGATGCCGGGGGTGTCCGCGGCCGTGAGGAGATCGAGCTTACGGTATCGCTGGATCAGCCCCACCTACTCTCTTGCCGTTTTTTGGGTTGTGGGCAGCTTATGCTTACAGAGAGTCAAACTTTAACATATCCGCGTGTGAGTAGGATGCGCCGACCACGATGTTAGGCTCTCGGGTCCGAGATGTCTCTCTCTGGGTATGGGAGCCTCGTGAGCGCCAGAAGGGAGAAGCTGATCTACTTCAGCGAATGTTAGCGCCGAGATGCCGAGGAAATGTCGCCTCATGAATGTACATTGGAGGCATACTCTGATCGTTCTGAAGGTCAAAATAATATAAGTCAGTCACCATGCCTAGAACTCCCCATCGGAAAGGATTGTGTGTGTCCACACTAGTACAAATCCCCAGGAATTCTATTTTGAATCCAAATAATACGAACCGACCTGGACCATTTCCTACACAGGGCATTAGACTTGTTAGTTGAAAAAGCCTATCATTAGGCTTATGGAACGGCAAAGGCTTACCTGCTGCGGCTGCGGCTTCTTGCCTACCATATTGAATATTGAATTACCTAAGCCCTTCCCAGGCTCCATGTCTGATTGTTCGATTCCGTTGTAGTTGTTGTTGACCTTCAAGCTTCTGCGGTTGGTACCTCTCACATGACCACACTTGGGGCAGAGCCTCATTGTTGGAATCCCCTTTCAGTAGCGTCGCCTCCAAACTCGAACGTTCCGTTTTTACCCATTCCCATCATTCACGACGAAGCTACCCAACCGAGCAGCTTAAACCTGCCTCAAAGCTATCTCGGCCCACCAGAGGTTCTAGCCGTGGGTTTCTGCTAATATCGCCTCACCATTTCTGCTTTGAGGTTACACGCCTAGGCGGTGCATGGACCCCAATTAACCTGTGTCAAGTGGATTGTACACCTTTCAACCAGCTTCCAATCTTCCCTCACAATCGAAGTAGCAATGACTGAGCCAGAGGATCTTGACGAAGATCTTTTCGCCGATCTGTAAGCGATGCTTTGTTTCTATTTCTTCCTTACCCAGATACATCTATTCGTCGCCATTGCGTGATATGTGGGGATGTTAATAGCCTCATAGTTACGAAGGCGATGATAACGCGATCAAACCTCAGCAAGATACCAAGACTCCAGTCTTCGATAATGTAGCTTCATCTCAGCCAGTCTCTAGCCACGCGAATTCTGCGGTGACCGCGAGTGATCCCCGACTAAGCCAACAGAATATCCAAGAACCTCCGGCAGAACAGCCGAAAACCAGTCAAGAGGAGCCATATGTCCCTACTGAAATCGACCAGCCGATGTATGGCAGTGTTCAAAATGGTGAAAATTCAAATGCCTGGGAGGATGGACACATGAACGACTATGGAGATGGGGGTGTAGAACACGAAACCCATGGAACGGGTATAAAGGAAGACGGGTGAGTGCTATTTTCATTGCATCTAGTTATACCACTGCGCGATACCCAAGTGCTCTTCCTGTGAAAGCGCAAATGGTTGTGCACCGCAGACCGAATGTGTTATCGGTTTATCGACGACTCGCAGCGGGAGATGGAGGTCAAGTGTCGTGTATGACTATGGAGAGATAGACAATACTACGTATTGGGTGAAGAGGAATTTAGCGTGGACATCCCATCGGGGGACCTCAGTGCCATCCTAGCACCAGGAGGCCCAATATCAAGGTCAAACTCCGAATATTACGTTTTGCTAGCTCCCGACTTAGCACCATACTACCTCTAAGGTTAGCCGAGAGTACCTTGAACCCGTTGGACAGATACATCTGCTCCGCGGTGAGCCACCTTCACCATACTGTCAAGGGTGTTGCCCGCCTGTTGCATTAAAGAGAAGTGGATACAGTCCTTGACAGTCAGCATGTGTCTGAAGGGCGCCATGCACAGTTGGTGGGCTGGGAGCGTGTGTCAATCTTGAGCTGATAGTCGGAAGAAGAGATTGGTATCCTGGCTCTTGGGTACCGTTATTGATTTGCTGGTGGGCTGGGGCTCTGAGGGCTAGTCTAATCAGAGGTCACTCAATGCATGAACGATGAAACTGTGACAAGGTTTCGAGAGTTCAGAATTGGGCGAGGAATCTGGATGGGATCGAGACTGGTATATACCTCGTACACATCGCCAGCGTCGGCCATTATAGTACTACTACTGCTACATAGCTTCTTGTCGATATAATCTTCATAGAGCAGAACCGGAATGGCGGTTGTATCAGGCGGCGCTATGGGGGCTTAGCGCAATGCCCTCGACACCAGTACCTAAAGCATTTTCGGCATCTATAGCAAAGAGATATACGGCTCAGCTGGATTTTTTGGCATGGTGGGCCACTTGCCGTTTGGGGGACAAAGGGAAAGGTGCTAGGATAGTCCGAAATTCGAAAGATTCAATTTGGAGAACGAGTTTCGTCTACTTGTGCCTGGTTTTCAAGTTCTGGAGCACGCCCAGAGTCCTTGACTAAGAGCAAAGGGTGAATCTGCCTTGACACGAGCCTCGAGTGTTGGAAATGGCAGCATGTGGGCCTGAGTGTTCTGCATACAGAGAATGTGTCAGACTCTATGCCTCTGGAGTCAATTAGTGGAGTTGGGTTCAGTACACCTAGTCAACGATGAACGATGCCTGCGTCCCGGGAAGATTTAAGAACTATTTTTTCTGAATTGCTTGACGAAAAATAGGATGCAGCATTTCGCACCAGCCTCGTTCTCCAGATTCTGTTGCGCTACTTTCCTTTCGTCATTTGCTGAGATATTTGCTTGCTCTGGATTTTTGATTGTGTGGCTGACCGCTTGGCGATTCCGAATGTAGGAAAATGTTTATCGGTGGCCTCAACTGGGAAACCACAGACCGTAAGCCTCTCATTAGACCGAGTAACAAGCACCTGCATGTCAGCACTAACTAGTGTTCTTGGTAATATTATCTAGAATCCCTAAAGGATTATTTCTCGCAATTCGGCGAAGTAACGGAATGCACTGTGATGCGCGATGGCGCAAGTGGGCGCTCCCGAGGTTTCGGCTTCCTTACTTTCAAAGATCCTCGGACTGTAAACATTGTGATGGTCAAGGAGCATTATCTAGATGGAAAGATAGTATGTGCTTCGCCTTTAGACATTCAATTCCCGCCGCGAAACCGGGTGACAGACGCTTACTTGCCGAATCGAAGATCGACCCAAAGCGCGCAATTCCACGCGATGAACAGGAGCGGACCAGTAAGATTTTCGTTGGAGGTGTCAGCCAAGAGGCAACAGAACAAGACTTCAAGGAATTTTTTATGCAGTTTGGCAGGGTCTTAGATGCCACACTCATGATGGACAAAGATACAGGCAGGCCTAGAGGTTTTGGATTCGTTACATTCGACAGCGAAACCGCCGTGGATGCTACCCTAGAGCAGCCATTGGAGATTTTGGGGAAACCAATTGAGGTCAAGAAAGCTCAACCTAGAGGAAACATCCGGGATCGCGATGACGACCGCGCGGATCGACCATTCAACCGCCATAAGGACCGCAATGAACGATTCGATCGAAACGACGATCGCCGTGGAGGCAACTTCGACAACAACCAGACCCAGAATCAGCAAGGTGGCCAAGGTATGTATGGCTCAGGCATGACTCCACAAATGATGGCACAATACTGGCAGCGAATGCAACAATATTTTGCTCTGATGCAGCAGCAAATGGCAGCGGCCCAGGGCCGAGGCATCGGTACGCCAATGGGCATGTCAGCCATGAATCCAGCCGTGAACCCGGCAATGTTACAGCAATGGCAAGCCATGCAGTTGATGGGCAGGGGGCAGGGTCAGCAAGAGTCTCAGAGCCCGCAGAGTCCAGCAGCAATGCCAGCCATGTCAGCCATGGCGCAACAATTACAACAGATACAGCAAATGCAACAACAACAACAGCTACAAGAACAACAGGCAGCACAGGCGCAGGCGCAGGCTCAGGCTCAGGCACAAGCACAAGCACAGGCCCAAGCACAGGCTCAAGCACAGGCTCAAGCCCAAGCCCAAGCCCAAGCCCAAGCCCAAGCACAGGCCCAGGCTCAGGCCCAGGCTCAGCAGCAGCAGCAACAGATGCTTGCTCAACAGCAGCAACCGCTTTCCCAGGGAGGCTTCGGGAACAACATAGGGGGGCCTAGACTCGCCAGTCCTGCCAACCAACCCGGTTATAACGCCTACGAACAACAGCTCTTTGAACAGCAAAAGTACGAGCAGCAGCAGGCGCGCCGCGCCCAGCGTGAGCAGCAATACCACCAACAATACCAACAAGGGGGCCCTACTTCCTGGGAAGGCATGTACGACGATGTTCCGCAACCAAATCTCACCGGTCCTCCGCCTGGCCCCCCGGCTCCTCGAGGCATGCAGCAGGGTGGGTTTGGGCGGCAGATGTCACCACACCAAGGCCCAGGCGTCAACAGACCTGGCCACCAGAATAGGCCAGGGCAAACGCCGCCGGGTCCGCAGAGTGCGCCGCCTGCCAATGCCCCAACCGGGCCAAAGAATGCTGGAAAACCGGGAGCAAACTACCGAGGTGGTGGGAGAGGGGCCCATCGGGGGTTTCACCCCTACGCGCGGAATGGCTAGGGGGGATGTCGAAGGCTATATGATGTAATGAACATTGTAGAGGAGAGCTGTCTCGGGTGATGAATTGTTAAAATTTCATTCCGCACTGGCAGTAAACTCTGTTCTTCCCCTCCTCAACTCTCGCTTGCGCCACAGCACAAGACTTCGGCAACACCATACACGGACGCCTTACCGTGTGCCTCTAAAGATTCTTGTCCTCATTTCAAATTTTCTCTTTCTTTCCCCTTCATAACCCCCTTCTGCTGAACGATAATCGCACCCTTTTTTTATTTTTATTTTTTTCCTCCACCTTCAAACCGGGATTTTCTGTCACCTTTTTTTTTTTAAAAAAAAACCTATAGTTTCGTATTCTTATTTTTTTTTCCTTTCTTTTTTTCCCCCCTTCTCCTCTGTAGTATCAGGAATAAAGAACGAACCGGGACCAAAAGTCCACATGAGCAACTGCCGCCCTGGGACTGGGACGTGAGCCTTGGCTTGACTAAGTGATTTTCGTAGCGCCGATATTAGCTGTCTACTTATTATTGCTAATACGGGATTAGGTCGCCTTCCGGGGGGGGTTGCAACTATGTAGATTGACGACGCGGCGAATCTAACTGGAAGCGGGAATTCATTGGGTTAAGAGGTATGTATTGGAAAGAGTATGCAGCGGCGAGGTAGGTAGCCTGCCCCTGCCAATTACGAGACTCATTAAGCTAACTATTGGCCTTCCGTCCTCCGAGCGCAGATGTCACTCTCCACAGTATCTTCGTATATGAACAGCATAAAGGAACTCCCAGAGAAGGGGGGAAAAGCAACCCACTACTAACAAGCTAATAGCCCTACGACTCCTGCATCCACCGTTCCCGTCGAGACCGGCGCAGCCGGGGCGTCAATGGTAACTCGGCGACAACCTGAAATCTAAGCCAAGAGGCGTCAGGGAGACCTCTTCTCCTCGTACGGAGATGCCGGGTTCCCCGTTTAATAGGTCAGTTGAAAAGCACAATCTTGATTGTCTTCAGGGCACATACCTGTGATGCAGTATGCGTAGTTTGGCCACAGGTTGCCGCAGATGGAGTCGACGGCGGGGTTCATAGAGCGGAATTCGGCGAGTGTGAGCTTGGTGCTGGCTAGCGCTTTGAAGCAGGCTTGAGTGTCGTTGGCATGGACTACGTACCAGCGGCCACAGGCTTCGGTTGCTCCGGAGGTGGTGGGTGCAGGGGCTGGGACTGGTGGGGCGTGAGTTTGGGGTGGGGGGAAGTTGGAGGGCAGGGGACAGGCTTACTTGCGCGGATTTTGAGGATTGGGGTGGGCGTCGTGGCGGTGTTGGACACGAGTGCCACGAGGGCGGTGAGTAAGAAGAGCTTCATCTCTCCGAGCATGGTGGGCGTTTTTTCAAGATTAGTAGCTATCCGAAGGGGAAATTGGGTAGCTGAGGGGAGCTGTTGTAGAAGCTCCGAGTCGTTAGAGTATGTAGAAGATGTTAGATTCAGAGGATAGAAAAGCTGAAGGCAGGGAAGCGGGGGTATTAATAATTTCACATTTAGCAGGAAGTTATTCATTATGAAGTCTGAGAATTCACCGGGATGAGTAGTCTGTTGAGTGGTGTGAATGGGCAGGTGATTCGGACGATATCGCAAGGAGGTATTGTGAAGATAGACGGTTATGACGACGAGGGTTAGACGATAAATAGAGGCTATGAAGTTTTTTTTTTTTCGATAGTGGTTAGAAAGCTAGCTATCTAGGCCTCTCGTTGCAAGCAATCAACATCAAAGGGACCTGCCTTCAGGACCCGCTCTTCGCCGTCTACCTATGCCAGAGGAATTCTCGAGCACACGAAATAACCAACTGCAGCCTTGGTTCTGCGGTGTGATGGCATATAAGGAGGCGACGTGGTCATGTTAGAAAAAAGGGAAGGTAGAGAGCAGATAGAAGGGTTTGTTTGGTGGTTGTAGATAAAGTGAAGCGATTTTATAGATTTGTATGTAGGTATGGGAATATAGATACAAAACTGCTCTCGCTCTTGCGGGTGTAGCTACAAAAGGGGAATTCTCTAAGCCTTCTAAATTGATGAATGTAGGTGTCAGTGGGGGTTAGGGGGCGTTGTGTTTAGAAGGGGTAGGCAACCCGGCTCTTCTAGACGCGCACTAGAAAGTAAACAAGTCTATATTCCTCCACTTCTAACTATCACCTACGCACCGGAGTTAACAGCCTATCCCGCCCCCCCCCCCAACTCTATCCTGCTTCCTCACTACTACTAACCAGCTCGCCTTCACAACTTCGCCGTCGCCTTCTCCTCCACAACCCCAATCTTTAATTTCTCCGCATACTTCTTCAACACATGCTCGCTATGATACTGTATGTACTCGTCGTTAGCTCCAACTCTTTATCCCCCTACGTAGCAGGCTAAGTCTGCACACACACCTACCTTCCAGAATTGCTTGGTAGCATCCTTACCCGCAACCCTCTTCAGGATCTTAGACCCACCAGGGTGCTCCTCAATAAAGCCTAGCAATTCCTCCCCACTGTCAGCCGGTAATCCAACGTCTTGACTCTCTCACACCTACAGAGGAGTAGGCCTCACCGGTAATATCGTAAACCCCCCCCTCAACAATGATATACATCCCGTTGTCTGCATTATTATGTGTCGCAACGTCGCTGGCAGTAAACGTCTTCGACATCGTAGACAAGTGTCCTCAAGTCAGAATTGGCGGGGGGCGGTTGCTAATTGTCGAGGGGGGAGACCAAGCATACGCGTGCGAGGTGCGGAGGAAGGAGGATAACGGCTGAGGTAAATTTGGGATCATCGCGGTTCGTCTGGTTACTCGGTGGTTGATGGATCACGAGCCGAGGTTAAAAGGGCGAAGTAGATTTTTACTGCAGGGATGCCATATAGGGTGTACTAAGCCATTCTCTACACTCTACGACTTATCATCACCACCTGCATCTCGCATGCATAGGCCTTATGGCAATTATCTGAGCGGGTCTCTAGTAGAGTATATCGCTAATCTGTAGATCCCTCAGAGTCCCTATCAGACACCGGCAATCACCATGCAGTACATTTGCTAGACACAAAGGAACAGATACAATGCAGTGGGAGTACCTACTCTATGTGGAAGCGGGGGAAAGAAACCATATAGCAAAGACGAGTCATCGGAAGTCTAGGGTTGAACAAAACAAATATAACCAACCGGGAGGCACCGCGCCATTCACCGTGAGTTGGATGCCGAAGACCAAAAGAAAACCCCTGGGAGAGCATGCCAAAAACTCCAACGTAGAGACCCCGTCTATAGCTCGCCAACTACTTTACTCGCGCCGCCAAGGAACCTCTCTACATCCCGTTGACTCATCTCCTCTCCTTCACCAACCCCCTCCCACCTCCTCCTTCCTGGTTCATTGAGGATATTTTTAATGATGCAATTGCTGCTGCTCTGGCAGACGCTCTTACGGTCCAGGTTCTTGAACCTGGGGCCCAGCGGACCGTTTACATAATGGTATTGGCCCGCGAAGGCATACTGTCGGGGATCGCTAAGGGGATAGATTTTGTCTCCCCAATGACCATTGAAATAAAACCACTGAGTGGGCGCATTTGGCGTAATATTGCTGGAGCGAAGGGTGTCGGTAGCAGTGTCATAAGTGTACGTGTGAGAGTTCAGGAGAGGGTCCCAGAGTGGTCCACGATCTGTGACGTCATGGAGAAGGCCTAAGGGAAGGATATACTCGTGGACACCGGGAGCTGCATACATAGCATGGGTGCCCGTGGCGGAGTATATGACGGGCTGGTTCCGGCGAGCGTTAGTAACACGAACTTAAACCAAGACCAAAGACGGTTACATCTTACCCGTTTACCAAGCTTCTCAACGGCTTCATAGCTATAGGCTTCGCCACCTGAGTGTTCACTAAAGAACACTGTCTTGGGCACGCCGTGCTCGAATCGTACTAGTGAATGTTCCCAGTCCCCTACATGGTTGCCGAACCGGATATTTAAAACGACATTCCCTAGGTTGTAGCTGTAAAAGAAAAACCAGAACGCGTCAACAATACCATTGCCTTTGTCTATAACCAGTAATACAGCAGGGGCGTCGCTCCTTCCCCCTATTAGTTGGCGTGATTCTGCGGCCCTTCGGTATTCAATCTCCTCCATGAGCTGCTCGTCGTCCACTGTGCCGGAAGTCCCCGGTATGTCTCTGGCAACGGATTTGCGTCTTTCGCCCCACGAATCCCCATCATCCAGCAACCAGCGCTCAGCAGCGTTACTATCTGCGACTTCATCATCGTCGTCATCATTGCCATCTCTAGGGTTGGATGGTATATTCTTTTTGCCGCCTAACCACCCCGGACGCTCTTCGACATTGTCGTCACTTTGCAGGAATATAAACCGACCTCCATCGTACTGGTTAAATTCGTCAAGGTCGGTGAGTTTGGGGTGCTGAGATCTGGCCTGTAGAGGGGTATAGTTTAGGTAAGGTGTCGTGTGGATGAGGTGTTCTTGGATATCGCAAGGCCAAAATTGTTCTCCGGAGTAAAGATGTACTAGTGGAGCGTAGTCGAGAACATATTGCGGTATTTCACGCAATACACGCTCGTCGTTGCTCCAGTCATCAGGGCTTGTTTCCCCTTCATCCCAGGAGGAAGTTTCACCATCAGCAGCTTCAAGTAGTATATCATGACAGCTTCCTAGCCGATGGCAGTTTTTGCGGTCTAACCAGGAGGGCGAACTCGCGATCCAGCGCGGATCCTCATGCCCTTCACCACTAACTCGGAAATTGGTGGAATCGAGTGTGTGAGAAGGGAGGAGGTATCGGAGAATGCCATCCAAGGCGGTGTAGAGGGCCCCCCAAGACTTAGACACAAACCGATGCAGGGTGTAGGATGAACACCTTGGAATCTTCCGGCGTGGATTATCAGGTGGGCCAGAAGTTTCCAGTTCAAACACCACTTCCGATTCGGGTATCTCAATCACAACAGGTAGAGGACTCCCATAGCCTGGGGAGGTAGTGAGGGAGGAGGGAATCAAGATACTAGCTGAAGTGGGAGTGGAGAAGGTTGAGAGGATGGCTGGTACTAGAGGGAGGGTCCGAGCCCCATTATCGAGCGGGGCGGGGAACTCCACTAAATAGGTCAGACATGAAAGCAAAGAGGCCATTGATTAAATCTAGAACTGTACTCTTGATAGCTGGCGCAAAAAGCACCTTCGGGTAGCCACCGTAAAGGGCTACCACCCCATGGGGTGATTAGCTCCATCGTAGTTACACTCGCTCCCCATTGCGAACGAATGAAAGAATATGCGCCGACGAAAGCTTTCAACTTACTGATCGCTGATACCACCTCTTGCAATACCCAGTCAGGAGTTTGCCGTTCACTTCCCTCGATCCCCAGGAGCGGCCCGGTTCATCCACGACGTGCTACCGCAGCGGTTCTATGACGTACCCAAACAATGATATGCTTCTGAGTCGACCGCTCTATCCTGGTAGGCCAATTCCAATCCAAGTCTCCGGATCCCGCTGTAAACTGAATGCCCGCGTGGTATTTGGAGAGAGATGGCGACACGGTGGCTAGCAAAAGCCGTTCAAGCTTACGTGGGAGTGAAATGCTCGGTCCCACTATGAGCTGCACCTGATGTCTGTGGGGGCAGCGCTTGGAAAGTTGGTTGATTAGAAAATTACTTTGCTGGAATAGAAATTAGGAGTGAGAATAGCAGCGGCACTAAGGCTCGAGGTGGAACGCGCGACGGTCTGTCGGGTCTGTAGCCAGCAGATCTCCATCAGGAAAATAGAAAAGCGCTTTGCTGTCACCGGATGGGAGAGGCTTCTTGGCAGATGCTGATTCAGCAGCCCTATGAGCGCTCGAACCCGAATGGCCGTCTTCCACTGAGGATACACAGTACAGAGTACATGCTTGCGTACCACAAATTCCGGCAGTATGCGAAGGCACCCTTGATCCATGGGCCCAGAGGGGATTGTTATTTTCCGGCTCTTTGGGCTGTGATGGCCGTTTCTCTCTTGTCTTTTCCTCCCGGGATTGGCTGCGGACGCTTCTGTTCACTCGAATCCATACATCTAGTCTTGGTGGAAATCAGGAGCTAGAAGAGGCGGGACACCTCTCTCAAGCGCGGACAGGAGACTCTTAAGATAGACTTGAACTAGTCGGGGTGGGGGAAACTGTAGCGGTACAGAGCGTCGCCGGCTCATATATCGTTCTCTCCAGGTCACACCGTGCATGTATTACCGATGCCAACGTCCCTAGACCTCACATACCCGCTCCGCAGGGTTCGAGCTCTTTTCATTCCTTCACGAACTTCCCATTTCTTGACACAGGCCTATGAGGCTCAGGGAGGCTACTGGTGAGGGTGAGCTCTCGAAAATCGGAGAGGAGCCCTGACCGAGCCACAGGATCACTACTCCCAAAATCCCCTGGAGTTGTTTTGAGCCCAGTGTCACGCCGCTGCCGGCTTCCGTGGGGAGTAGATCTCGCGGGCGTTCCGAGCATATTGGGTTCACTTGTCGTGCCCAAGAAAGAACTCGGGGGCGTATTAGGGCCATCAACCACACTTGAGCGAAGTCCCGAGAGCGTATCGCGGCCTCTATTCGGACCTGAGAGAAGGGTTGAGGGGATTTTTGATTGCTGGGCACCGGAACGAGAGTCAGATGTCCAACCAGGCTGCAGAATACCAAACTGGGAGCCTGCAGACATCATATTTTGGCGAGCGGCGGCAGGGGGAGGGTTCTCGCGGTATTTCACAATGCTCGAATAAGTCGTGATGTCTCCCCGCGAGTGCGCTTCCTTCGCAGCATCCAGCTCCCGGACACTGAATTCGGAAACCCTAGACGTGTTGTACGGCGGCACGATACCAAAATCCTCACAATCTCGCTCGGGCTGGCGGTGATGCGCATCAGCCAAGCTCCTCTGGCGTTCCCAGCCCGACATTTTGAAGGTCCGGACTTTCCTTCTCTCAGCACTACCAAGGTTTTTATTGTGACTAGGTCTAGTTGTTGCGAGGCCCATATATGTGATTTCCGATGGTGGGAGAGGATGGAGCGGAGAGGGTTTCGGGGAAAGGAGTGTTATGTACTAGCAGATCTAGAGGATTTGTCGGGTTAAATTCACTGAGCCGATGTTACGTTGGTAGGCTAAGAGGTCACCCCATTCACTGTGCCCGCCCAGCAAGTAAAACTACTCCTTGACTCTAACCCCTAAAAGCCATTCATCTCTGCCAATCTATCTATTCCATCAAGAACAGTACCCAGACATCATAAGTTCCATTATCCATGTGCATTCAATACTTCACCTCCTGTCTCCGCTGCCAGGCCGACGTTAATGGTACTATCATCAAGTGCCCCTGGACCGACATCCCCGGGAACTGTCAGCTCTGTAGCTCTAGAGAACTCAGCGGCTTCGCCACAATCTGTATAGACTGCTGGCTCTGGGTAAACACGGAATACTTACTAAGTCTCGAGCGGGAGCAACTCGCGCAGGAGACGAGAGACACGAAGATCCAGGAAAAGCACCAGGAGGCTGAGGAGCGGACTGAGAAGGAGGTCGAGGAGAAGATCGAAGAAGATCTTGGGTGGGAGCAGTGCCCGATCGATGGGTGGGTTGGTGGACAAGATAGTGGGTGGGAGCGGTGGATAGTCAAAATAGAGGCCAATAATCCGGCCCTCTAGAAACCAGGCGGCATCCGGCATACGAGAGTTTCCTTGCATCCATGTATGGGCAGGTCGCTATGTCGTTGAACGCAGAGTTATCCACCTTGCCCATCTATCCAACTGTAGAAATGAATGCCGTAAACGGAGGTGAATAATATTATTCGCGCTACCTATGGCAAGGGGCAACAATAGCAAGCGAAAATTCTCAACACTAAACTCTGGAAAGCTATGGTTTTTATAACTTATTAGAAACTGTTCCAGGCTATAAGTATGGACGCACCTCGCGTAGACTTCGTGTTGTAAAGAGCCTCTATGCTTTCGCCGGTTACTGTATATGCACTGTCCCCCTCTCTAGTGAAGGAGCAGCCAGCGGGTAGGGGAATTTATAGTTGCAAAGACGGTTTAGGATTCTCATATCAACAGCAGATTTCTAGTACGTACTGTACAACCCAAAACCCAGCTCTGAGTCCTGATAGTAAAGTTCCCAATAGGTAGTAAACTGTCAAAGATCCTCCCTCGTGACCTCTGGTCCCCACATCGGACTCGTCAGACTTGTCAGCCCGTTTGAATTCTCACAAGTCTTTCTCCCACTCAACGGCCCAGGGCTTGGTACTTTAGCCCCTCTGGCCGTCTTGCCAGCCTTGCTTCCACCCTTAACTATCTTATTCGGGTCCGTCAATGCACCCCTCTGATCCGGCGCTGCCTGCTCGGCAGAGGCTTTGAGAGCTTCGAGAAGAGAGATGGTAGTTTCTGGGGTTAAATCTTCGTAGTAATCGTCATTGATTTGGATCATGGGCCCATTGACGCAGGCCCCGAGGCATTCGACTTCGGAGAAGGTGAAGAGCTTGTCCGGAGTGGTTTCACCGGGGTGGATACCGAGGTGAGATTCGACGGCATTCATGATGCCGTCTGAGCCACAGAGTTGGCAGGGTGTCTGAAGCGTCATCAGCCTCGTAGTTCAAACGGTCATGGATGCAGCTAAAATACTGCTTCCAACGCCGATCTGGGAGTCTCACGGTAGTGCAAACTTGTAGATGAAACTTCCCCACCGGACTCCGATTATACATAGTATAAAACGTCGCAACTTCATAGACCCGCATCGGTGGCATCTCTAGTAACCTCGCCACTTCATTCATCACACCAATGGACGTAAATCCATGTTGCCGTTGCCCAAGATCCAGAAGTGGCATAACAGCAGCCTTCTTATACTGTGGCGGGTACCTCTTGAGGATCTCGTCAATGAGCTTGAGACTCTGATCATTGAATTTGAAGGGGATCGAGGGGTTGTTTTCGGGGGTATCGCGGTGCTAGGGAGAACAATTGGTTAGCTATACAGGAGAAACTGGGGACATATGAATAAGGTTCTGCAACTCACGACATGTAATGCATCGCTCGATACCCTTGAGCTGGCAACAAAACCGCGGCATTGCGGTCGGGAGATAGCTGTAGCAGATCGTGCACTTCTCCAGAAGGCCAAAGGGACTATTCGTGATGCCATCGCGGCTATTGGGTTGTTGACCCTGAGATCACGGTGGTGGGACTTCCTCGGGCTTGAAGGGTTGAAATACGCGGCTCTTGATTGGTTGCGCTATGGTGTTTCATCACGTGATATTGAATACCTCAATACAGAACAGAGCATGGCTGGACCTGGACTTCCCTAGCTTGCTAGATGATTTTATTTCGCAACGTGCATCCCCGAGTATTTAGGCAAAATGATGCATGAGACGTAGTTGAAATATTTACAGGATTATCAGAATATTTATAGCTAGCTAGGAGGAGCATCAGGCATGCTGATATCTCTCGTCTCGTCATTTGACCTAATTTCAGTAGCCGAAGGGTTGGGCCCTTCTGACTGAGGAGCGCTGATTTCTCCGCTTGTCGTAGATTTCCCTCGATGTTCAGCGATAAGCTTCGGTGCATCCTTAGACGGCTGAGGTGGTGTCGTTGAGTCCGGTTTAGCACCAAGCTCATCCCAAGATGCTGGTGTGTGCCCCAGCGCTTCCACACTTCTGTTCTCCATACTGTCCTTAATAAAGATGTGATCGAATAATGCGTTCATGCCTGATGTCCTTGGTCTCCCGGGCCTTCCTCTGGCATATCTCGTCTTTACCCTGCCGCCCCTACTACCTAAGCCGCTTTCCGGCCGTCCCACTACCTCGGGTCGCCGGCTAGGTGTGTACATGTCCGATAATACCCTGATCGCAAGCTCGTCACCTTCCTCTACCCTATCCTCTAGCATTTCCAGCTTATTTCGCCTCTGGTACCGCCAGCCATTGCCATGCAGTACCTTCTTCGCGATGACGGTCACCTCGTCTTGCTCGCCTGCAGCACGTTTGATTGTGGAAAGGCGCTCGAGGAAGGAGGCCTGTGCCTTGCGGGATGCATCCACTGATGGATTCAGCTGTATTGGCGCGAGCATGCCGATTGCATTGGGCGCTGGGGTGTTGTCTTGGAGTTGCTGATCTTCCCCGACGAAAAGATTATCAATAGTCGGGCGGCCTGTAGCTTTCGGTGCGAGGTGAGCGGCGGTAGATATTAAGCGGGCGGAGGATACGCCGATCAGGTCGTATTGTGGGGCTGAGCGTATCGTGGGGACGGCTGTGTCGGAAGGGTCATGAGCGACAAAATAGAGAGAAGAGCTAACGGAAGACGCCCATTCACAATGATATATCCGGTTGTGGAAAGAGACGAGCGGATCTGGCGCATGAAGTTCAAGGATTTGAACGTGGTGTGGCGTGTCTGCACCGAACTCATGACGTTCTTCCATGCCATTTTGGACATCTTCCTCTACAGGTGCATCTCTATCATCCGCAGATTGATCATCGGCATCGTAAACACTGTCAAGGTCCCTTGGGCGCTTACGGGGTTTGGCATTCGGGGCGGGTAAGGCCGGTGTAAGCTCAACGGTTAAGTAGAAAGTCTATGGTATAGGTTAGTTTTGAAAGAGAGTGCGATAAGCTCATAGAAGCTACAAGCTGTCCAGGTCTTATGGACTGCGGCGCGCACCAACCTCCGTTGCTTTATCGTCGTACTCATATTCCCACTCCGATTCAGAACCTTCTATGTCAGAGTCCGGCACGATGTCAGGTTCACACCCCCGCAAACCCGGCGGCTGAGGGGGAGGCTCCACAGCGGTAGAGACATTCGGGGAGTTGCTCGCCATTAAAAATCTCCGTCAACCTTGAAGCAAATATTCGGTAGGCTGCTTGTAAAATCATGGCCACCAATAAGGAACTACGGTTGTACGTGCCAAAAGAGGATATTCTAGCAAGGAGCGAATTCGCCGCAGACGCTTCTATGGAGTGAGGTAGAGGAGAGGCTAATTGGTCAATAGTAAAATCACGTGATTGCTTCGTCTCTGCAGCCTAATAGTTGCACTTAGGGACATAGATTTTAAGAGTGGGGGGCTGGCGCAACGGTAGCGCGTTCGACTCCAGAAATGTGATTAATCGAAAGGCTAGCGGTTCAAATCCGTTGTCCCTCATTTTTTTTACCCCCCTATGAATTAATTAGTGGAGTCGGACTAGAAGACTATCAATGAACACAGAATTTACAGTATACATTGCTTTTTCGCTCTCAGGTGGCATGCTATGACATCTCGAGGTGTTTCGCTTAGGGCTCACCCGTAAAAGGAAATAGCAGTCCCTCGCTTGTGAGCTAGCCCCAAAGTTGAAACATCTAAGCACTGACGAGATTGTCGAAATCTCAACGACTAGAACGACACCTCAGCAGATTCCGAGAAACCGCCACAATGGTAAGCCCAAGCCCCTTCTCTTTCCTATTTTATCGCGTGGTCTGGGCTGCGATCGCGTCCACTAGTTTGGTGATAAGGGATTAAGCCAACCGACTCCGGACCGGAAGCTTTGGTGATCGGGGACTACAGGAACGTTTCATACATGAAGGGCGGCACAACTGTATGACTTCAAGGAAAGGATTAACGAAGAGGGACTGGACGGTTCACCCCCATTTCCGGTCAAAAATCCTACGGAGCCCCCGAATCAGCCAAGTTCCATGGATATAGCTTCTCGATTACCTCTATATGGTCTGCCAACATTCACGGACTGGATCTGAATTTCGCTCCAAAAATACGCCCAGAAGCATCAAATACAAAGGAGCTTAAACTGACATATTCGTCTCTTAGGTTAACGTCCCCAAAACCCGTCGCACCTACTGCAAGGGTAGGGACTGCAAAAAGCACACCAACCACAAAGTAACCCAATACAAAGCCGGCAAGGTACGAATCGCCCCAACTCCCCAACCTCTCTCCCCACTTTCTCTAATACATGCAAACCAATATACAGGCTTCACTCTTTGCACAAGGCAAGCGCCGTTACGACCGTAAGCAGTCCGGTTACGGAGGCCAAACCAAACCTGTCTTCCACAAGAAAGCCAAGACAACGAAGAAGGTCGTGCTGAGGCTTGAGTGTACGGTCTGCAAGACGAAGGCGCAATTAGCACTGAAACGATGCAAGCATTTTGAGTTAGGGTATGTGGTTCTTACTACCTAAAGCTCCCTACGTGTTAGCGATCTGTTGACTGACATATACCAATATAGCGGAGACAAGAAAACAAAAGGCGCAGCACTGGTATTCTAGACTACCGGCTACCCCTATTTCACTCAACCCCTCTTTCTGTATTTTCCCACCATAGCTCCCCGAGGTCCTTGATAGAGTGGCTGGGCAAGATATACCTACCTGCTCGCAGGATCCTGAATATGGCGTGATGCGAGAGATTCCAATCTTGTATTCAAAGATGGGGGGATAGTTAGACCTAGCCTTAACTATCTGTAACAGGGCTTAATACATCTATACCTCACGCCTCAACAATGGATATCAGAATAATCAGGGCTTAAGAAATTTGAAGTGGCCGACATTGATTACTACTTATTATACATCGGGTTTGGTGTGGGCTGTGGACGAATAAGGTGACTAGGGTAGTGGGGTTGGCACCTTCGCCTACTCTCTATAAGGTTACCTACTATATCCCTTAGTCGTTGTAAACGTGGTGACGAATCAGGGTAGTGCTCCTACCCGAACACTGCGTGAAAACTATCTATAGAACTAAAACTTATGCCCAGAAAAATGCAGTACTGTGTAAAACCTCAACACGAAAAATACTTGACGTTGGCCAACTGTAAGGTATCTAAATAGGAAACATAAAATCCATGGGGAAAGCCCCAAACCTCCCATCTAGGTTCCACTAAAATATCTCCAAACACTACGCAAGTACTGCTAAGGGGTACGAACATCAGAAAGTGAACCTCTCCTCGCCCCTCCTGGTCCACCTGACTGGCACCTGCCCCCCCCTTAATTTCAACGTAATAACCGTTCCACTCCCTTCATGCATCAACCACCTTGCCCTTTTCGCCGCCTTTTCCCACACCTCTCTCCTCTCCAGCCCGCCGACTGGCATCTTATCAACTTCCTCATCGCTCGCCCATTCATCCACTGCCAATTCAATACTATACTCCCTGAAAAGCACAGCTAATACAGCCAGGATTTCGACCTGTGCGAATCGCCGACCCAAACATGCACGGTAGCCCTCGCTGAAGGGGATATATGCTCCTCGCAGAGGTCTGAACAGCGAGGCCGCGGCGTCGCCACCCCCCGCGTCGCCGACACCCTCTATTCCCCTGAGCGTGTTGCTATTTACGACGCCTATCTTCTTTGCAGTATGTAAGTCCACGAGCCACCTCTCAGGCCAAAATTGGCGGGGGTCATTGCCCGGCCAGTATTTTGGGTTCTGGTGCGCTGCTACAACGCTGAGAGAGATCTTGGTGCCCCTAGGAACGGTGACTTCCTTCCCTTGAAACAGAAGGGTTTGCGGCCGGTCTCTTGTAGCTCTCTTAGGAATAGAAATGACGGGTGGAAAGCAGCGCAGAGTTTCGTTCATGACTGCGCCGGCCATGCCTCCAAACAGGGCTGGGACATCAGTCTCATAATCCCAGTTCGTAATAGGGCGTTTTCCGAACTGGTGATCTAGGTCTTGCTGGAGACGGCGCTGAGCGGAGGGGTTGAGAGCAAGACTAAGCAGACTGTAATGAAGCGTGCTCGCGGTTGTCTCATGGCCTGCGAGAATAAATACAAAGGCATTCCCCATAATTTCATCGTCGGTCAGTAACTGCGAAATTTTGGAGCTTTCACTTTCCGGGGCAACGATTTGCGTATCGGTGATGATACCGGCACCTTTTACCAGAGAGCCTACACGGCCTATCAGCTAGAGGCCCCAACGCGGTACACCTATGAAAGGATGAAGCACAGCTTCCCACCTCCGAAATTTTGAGGTAGTTTCATGATGATTTAAAGGAACTCAGAAGGCTCACCCATCAAGTCCAACCCATCCCCTAATTCTCCTGCACGAATCCCAGCCTTCTTTTTTTCGAAGAGTTGTTGCATATACTGGCCCCACTCGATATATGCTGTATATGATTGTTTGTGGATTTCCAGGGGTGAATGCTCTATAGAAATACGGATTAGAAGTATCCTCCCGCCAGTAGAGAAACCTGCATACTCAAAAGCCAGCGGGGTAGCAACAGAACCCAAAGAATGTTTTGCAACAGAGTCCACAGAGCGACACTGTAACTCATGGTATGACCTTCTGGTGCCACCGCACAGCCAATCCCTGTCCCCTTCTCCCCAGTATCCAAATCTTCTCCCTCGTGCCCAGGCCACATCATTCTCACACCGAAACCTGCACGGCTAATGACATGCAGCGGCAGTCTCATAGTATCACCAGGAAAGTTTGTCACTGTCTTATCACCCTTACCGCTCTCTCCAACCCAACCACGCAACATAGCTTGAGCTTGCGACAGGCTCTCCTTCCAGACTAGTGCGTTATTCCTCTCGGTAAATGGGGGTGCGGTTATCTTTCGATGTTGCCGCCACAGGGGTCCCTCCGTGCTCACAACGTTACGCCCAAAGATGTTCAGCATCCCATACATTTCTAGCGGCTTGGGAAAGTCATTGCGCCTCGATACGATTTGTGAGATGACGTCCGCATCACACGTAAATCCGAGTATACCACCAGGTGACACAGTAAGGAAGAAATCGGTTTTGAGCTGTCTAAAGGGTTTGTGGCCGAGATACCAAGCCCATTCGGGGTCAAGAAACCTAGAGGCCGAGGTTAATGAGGGTGCTATTACGCCATATGGGACGCAAAGGAGTAAGATAGGGTTGTCTTTGTACCCACTCTATCCTGTTTTTCGTCCAGGAGTCTGGAAGCATCTTCACGGCAGGCAACCAGAGCTGGCTCGTCATCATCCAAATGCGATTAAGCATATAGACAGGAAGGATAACATAGGGGATCCCAGAGGCCTTGGCAGCCTGAAGGTTTGTGTGGAAACGACGGTACAAGGAAAAGATGTAGAAGACTGGCAGCAGAGCTGCAACGACCACGATATGAGGCACCATTATGGATAGATACAGCAGGAGTCGACTAGGGCAACCGTTGCTCCCGTCCATGGACCACCATCGATGGAGAAGCTGGCAAGCCAGACGACGAGGGAGATCCCAGCATATCTACTCTGTACTTGGGGGGGTAGGGTAAGCCTCTCCCATACTCGCTTGTGTGTTGGTGGGCAGAGACCAACCCACACGCCCCAAGTACAACCGCCGTCTTCTGCCCGCAAGTTCGGGCTGACACGATCTTGCCCGTATCGAGAATTCCCCCAGCTTCGATTGGCCACGGAAGATTTCCTGCATCGGTGTCCAAGCGCGGAAGCTCGTCATCCGAATGTGAAACCCAAGATTTGCTTTTTGCAAGTTGGTACGCAGCGAGTCCGTATTGACAACGGTGCTCCGGATTGGGAGATTCAGCCCGGTCTCAGCTTCTACAGCAAGAGAGGCTAGAGTGTGGGATGAGGGTGAGCGGCCCAGCTTGCGAGAAGATCCATATATACTGGGCATTTACGTACAATATGCGGTACTCTGTGTATACAGGAGGTACCCTGTATCCCGAGAGAGGGACGTTCTCGCGTAGCTTCTGCGCCTCCTCCTGGCCTCGACTGTTGTCTTACCCTCCTTGTGGCACCCTGCCCATGAACGCTGGGTATCGCGAGGGCGTCGAGGTACCCTGGGAATGTGGCACGTCCCAGTGCAGATGGAGGGAGCGATCGCTGGCTTGGTGGGTGAGGAGGGGTCGATCCTCAAATCGATGGTCCCCTGATGCTGACGGAGACAGCAAGGGCAACAACCACGCCCGAATTCCCAATAGAGATTGAGAGGCCCTAATCTCGTGGCTATCGTGCATACTGTTCCCACCGCCTATACGAATGCCGATACGAGACTTCAAGACGAATATATCCACCCTGTCTGACTCTACTGGCTCCGAAGCCTGATGCCTAGGTATTTAGGTCTACAACCTACCGGATCTCTAAAGTCGACGTACGCAGCCCTAGACTAGGTGATTCGAAGTGGCCGAGCCACGGGCCAGTAGTTCCAATAGCTGTCGGATCTTCCGCGGAGAACAACTTGGGCAGTTCGAGGCTCAAAGAGATCGGCCGACCTTATCCCTTTACCCGCATGCATCGGCCAAAGCCGAAGCTAAATCTGAGCACTTGGAGGGCAGGGATTTCACGATCGTCAGAAGATTATGTTGTACTACCCCAGTTTCTGCGTTTCCGGACCATATCTTGAAGTTAGCGAAACAGAGCCGAGCATCGCCCCCCAGCATCAGCACCCCACACCTCCACAGTTAATTTCCATTGCCAGGAGTTAACCATTCACGTCCGGGGAGTGGTGGGCTTGCCGTCACCATTGCTGTCGGTGCACGGAGCCGGTAGTTGGCTGATATCCGAAGACTCCATGAATCAACAGTCCGCTATCGCCATCCTAGCCGTTCTCTGACCACGCGTCGGTCGGCCAGGTGATTCACCCAAAAGCTGCAGAATCCACTGTCTTGGATTAGGCAAGAACCTAACTTTGTCCAGAATGAAAGGTAGAGCCCCGCGACGGGGGGAGCTCGCATAGGCTTCAGAGGTAGCTACAAGGAGATACAAACACAGCGTGCTCGGCCAAAGGAGTCGGCCATTGTTCCCCTAATATGGGCTATGACGCTATTTCACTGTACGTAGACAGGTGAAGTCTAATTTCACGCCGAGGACTTCGTACATATTAGACCCCTCGAGTCTTGAGATGTGGGCAAAGGCCGAGTGGTGATGCTACATCGTTTCAATTCCTCGACGAAAAAGAGTCTGGTCTAATCAGTCTTGAGACAAGCGGGCCTGCACTACCGTCACAGCTCTCCAGCTCTCAAGCTGTCGCAATCCAGTTTAGGCTATCCAGTCATAGGAATGCATATCCCTAAGTGGTTACTTTGTTTTTGGGCACAGAACGACCAAAAACTCTCCCGATCATCGCCTTGGATTGCACGCTGAATAGCCTATATTGCAATCCACTAAGAGGCTGAATACTCAATTCGAGGCTCTTGAATCCTAATCTACGCGTGGTCCGTTAAACTTAAGGTTCGTTCGTGTCCCGATGCCGCCTTCGGGAGATAGTCCAAGCCCTATCTCAAAGCTCCCTCGCAGCGGCCGATCATATCAAGGGCTACCGAATAGATACCACCTTAACGATATGACGCTATTCGGCGAACCTCTTTAAGTATTTTGAAGATGTTACAACCCAGTAGTTGGCGCAGTATCTCAAATTACTCCAGCCTTATGATAGGAGCAGGTAGGGCAATGGTTGAGAGGTAAGCTGGAGCGCGGAATTCCGCCGGGAGAAACAGACAAGATCAGTTCCAAGCTAGGGCTGCCTCCGCAGCCTCGGAACCCTCTCTAGGCCTATAGACGGATAAACAGTTCTGCAAACACAAAGCGCCGTGAGGGAACCCTCAAGATTCACTATCTTCGTTATCTCCCAATAAACTAACCGCAAGCACGTAGTCCCTATCCTAGGTGCATTGTATCCCGTTTCCCACCGTTCTGCGATCGCCCACCCACTGGCGGCGGCCGAAGGCTGGCTCCCATTCTCGCACTTGAAATCAGACTGAATCAAGGTTTGAAGCTGCAAATCCGCCAATTGGGTGGAGAAACAGAAAAAAAGAAACGGACAACGAAAAAGAATACGAAAAAGAAAACTAGGACTTGCTTCTTGACAACATCCAACCAACACGCAAAATGACGTTGACGAACGGAATGAAACGTGCAGAGGGTAAATAAAAGGGTTTCTGCCGCTCTACTGAAACGCGATCTAGGCATGCTGCTAGCCAGTGCTAGGAGATGCTGGGTGATGCTGGGTGATGCTGGGTGATGCTGGGTATCGCTAGGTGTGATGCATCGCAAAAGAGCCTGGTATTCGGGGCTACCATGGAAGCACAAGAGCGATCCTCGGCTTAGGACGAAGTAGCATGACACACGTTGCAATTGCATGCGGTTCGCAAGACATCCCAGAGTACAGCCTTGCTGGGCTCTACTAGGCTGTGCATGAGGATCAGTTTACGACCGCCCAATTGGAGGCGAATGCAGGAAATGTGTTCCGCATCGGATATCGGGCAGAAAATCTATTGAGCATTACCCGCGTTGGCGGTGTGATATACCGTTGCTGGGCTGCTCGCTGCTGGTGCTGATAGACCCCACCTGATTCCATCTCACCCCGAACCTCGCCGCAAACCGCACGTATCACCACCTGCGGATATGATCCACGCCGGCAGCAAAACAAAACCAAGGGGTTCGATTGATTCGAAAAAAGTCCATGACATGTCGACTGGTCGGATACGGTTAGGCTGGGCTACGGGTTTATCATGAAGCTCCAGCATTTTGTTGACTAAGAGGATCATGTCGGAGCCAATCCAAAACTGCCGCGCCGCGACCCCTTTGTTTTGGTCGATCAAGATGTGGTCTAGGGCAAGATTGTGTGCCCACGCCCACTCCACGCCATTTGTGCTATCCAGTTAACCTTGTCAGGGCAGCCTGCACCGACAGCGCCGTGGCTCTGCATTCTCCGCGATCCTTGTCGGGATCTAGTCCTGCCGCGGTCGCTGCGACTACTATAGTATGTCGCGCCGGGTGATGGCAATTATTAATATTCGGGTCCGTCCCGTCGGTGGTGGGATTGTCCCAGACGTCATGAATTGATCGAAGCCACTACATCATCGCTTCGTCCGCCAACTGCGCCTCGAAACGGAGCAAGGCCACTGAGGGCCGAAACCTATGATCGTTTTACCTGCTGCCCGGCACACTTTTTGGACTATTGTAGAGGAAATTGGGTCCCTAATTTGCCTCACCCAGCATCAATTCTAAGCACGAGCTTGTGCCTGGGCAGGGAAGCAATCCATCGCCATCAGAAGGGCCTCTCAGGTAGCTACTCCCCAGACCCTTATTTATCCAGAAAACTAAACTCTCCTCTACCTTACCGTTTCTCAGGTGCTTTGCTGGGGCAAAGACGGGTTCGAGGCGGCGGAAATCGCATATCGTCAATCCAGGCGATACGTGAATCGACAGTTCGATCGTGCTGTTAGTAAAATAACTAGGTCAATATGGGCGGGCATTCCCCCACCAACAGCTAGCGGATCACTGTGGTCTGCCTCTTGTTGACGGAACCTGAAAGCAATCGAACCCTCCGACCCGCCTTTCCACCCGAGATAGAGGAACGAGAGGCTTTGCAACTAGTCGCTCAGTGTTTTTAACCAGCGCTCGTGACCTCTACAAACTAGATCCAGAGCCTCCTGGGATTTGTAATGCACTTCAACATGGATGAACCGGCCATTTCCTCTTTCTCGGGCTATGGAATGACACAACACCAACCACTCACACCATTGTCTCCATCTATGCCCACCTCCATGCCGCCGGTCCCAGAGCTAATTCCAACACTCCCTATAACGCCTCCCTCTTCTGAGTATGAGCCCGAAAACGAAGCCGCATTGGCGACAGCAGTTCACGTCATTTCCACTGAGGCTACCGCGTTGTCGTGTCTCTCCAGGCTTTACCAGACAGACCCTGTGGCTCGAGAGGGGTTCGTGAAGTCAGTTGACTCTGTGGCAAGGTCCATTGATAGCGGGGGAAAGTTAGTTGTTGTGGGCGTTGGGAAGAGCGGCAAGATTGGGGAGAAGGTGGTGGCTACGATGAATAGCTTAGGGGTGCTAAGTGTGTTTCTTCACCCGATTGAAGCTCTTCACGGCGACCTCGGGGTTATTCGAGCGGTATGTATTGCTTTAAAGCCGTATGAATCATGACACAATTGCTTACCTACTCATTCCGCCAGCACGATACGATCCTTTTAATAACATTCTCCGGAAGAACTCCCGAACTCCGCGCCCTGCTACCGCACTTGCCTAAGGCCAGCAACCTCATAATATTGACCGCCCATACCACTCCAGCAACCTCTCCTCTAACTAGGGATCGCGCCAGTACCATTCTACTCCCCGCTCCCATCCATGAGCCTGAAGAAACTTCTTTTGGCGTTTGCGCCCCTACTACGTCAACCACCGTTGCGCTCGCCCTCGGTGATGCTCTAGCTGTAGCCATTGCCCGCAAAATTCACGTTGAAGAAGGCCGTGGACCGAAAGAGGTTTTCAAATCCCACCATCCCGGCGGTGCTATCGGCATGAAAGGGGCTGCTGCGCCAGGCACGAAGTTGATTGGTGAACTTGCGACGCGCATTGCCAACATGCCACTCGCATACCCCAGAAAATGCTCGGACAAAATCACAGCTCTAGATTGCGTCCTCGCAGCCGTACGCTCGCCGAATGGCTGGGTGCGACTAAATGATAAATCAGCAATTCCTCCACGCAGGGTTCAACGTCTCTCGGCCGTGGCCATGAGAGAGCCGATCGGCGAGATCGGGGGGCTCATAGCAAGTGCAGACACGTGGGTCACCATACCAGCGCAGAGTCCTGTGGAGGAGGTAAGGAGTTGGATCTTGGGGGTGCGAGCACAAAGTCCAGTCAGGGAGCAAGAGATACTAGGAGAGGGGACTGTATTGGGACTGGTGAGGGAAGGGAGAGTTGACTCCCTCATGGAAATTGAAGACCTATTTGAGGACGGCTAAGTACGACTCTGCTTACGTAGCCGCCCTTTTTTCCCTAGAGCCTTGCTGGGTAAGTCTCGGTGGGTCTTTTGCTAAGGAACGGGTGCCACGAACGTGCATTTTTTGCGGTGGGGGAGCATATGGGTGGCAGATCTATTTACATCGCATCCACTGAGCCTTTAAACTAGACTTGAGCGTGTTTCCGAGCTTTGTAGGTACATGCACACACAGCCATTGCATTTTACGCCATACCATATGATTACTTTAGCATGCATAAATCCATAGCATTACTACATACATACATACATATCCTGCTGCGTCGTATTCCTGACTTCAAGCAGGCACATGGAGACGTAGTGCTCCCGTCAATCGATGTCCGGTAGTTCCTTGTGCGCCATCTAGTAGGACGGGTTGATGCGATCGATAACGTTATGCCCCGATAAGCATTGAGAAAGGAAACAGCACTTCGGGTTGACTGGAATGAGCACGTGACCTGAACACGAACGAATAGTGTCGAGGCAGATGTTGTTGGGGTTTGCTCCGACAGAAAGAACTTCACGATGGATCTCCGGCTATGGGTGTCTGATAATCTCATCAAGGTAACCAGTTATTCCCGCAATTCGTCTGGTTTCATAGCACTAATCCTAAAAAGCTCTCCGGCGCCTCTGACCCGACCGTTGTCGATTTCGTCCTCGCCACAGCAAACGATGCCAAATCTACATCGATCTTACAAGACAAGCTGGGGGCATTCCTCGACGGTGGAGATGCCGAGATACGCAGGTTCAGCGATGAGTTGTATCACCGGTTGCCAAAGAAGAACGGAAACGGTATACTGGACCCGCGAAAGAAGGAGAAAACAGCGAAGGATGTGAAGAAGTATACCCTACTAGAGATGGAGGACGATATCCCTATAGGTCCCCCGGTATTAGAGGCTAAAGGGTTGAAAAAGAAGAAGGGACCGATGGAAAAGGCTCGGGAAGAGAGCGGAGAGGAGAAGCGGGAGAGACTGGAGAAAGAACCGAATGGCGAGCGCAAGAGAGAGAGAAGTAGGGATGATGAAGGGGGGCGTGATCGAAAACACCGACCCAAACGACTAAGACAACGGGATCGTGGGGACTTTGAGGACAGATGGGGCGACGAAGAATATGAAGAAGAGTTTCAAGAGTCGCCTACAAAGCGCCCTCGACTTAATGACGATGCAGCACGTGAAGGCGATTCCGATGTAGATGAAGAGACCAAAGCTGAGAGAGCAAGGGAGCGCGATCTGAAGGAACGAGATGAGTTTGCGAAGCGATTGAAAAGTAAGGATGATGAGAAGACGAAGAAGCTCGTGGAAGACCGGTCTTCAACGAAAGAGGGCAAGGAAATGGCCCGGAGGAGAGCTCTTGCTGAGGATGCGGCGGCACGGCAAGCCGCACTGCCGGATCTGCGTGAGAGATCACGACAAGAATACCTCAAGAAACGAGAAATCGAGCGCTTGGCCCTACTGCGAAAGCAGGTTGTAGAGGAAGCAGAGGAACTGCGGAGTAACCCCGATTTAAGTCGCCGCGAAAAGGAGGAGTTTGCTAGGAATAGAGAAGTTCTTCGATTGGCAGAAGAGAGATTGCGTATCGACGATCATCTGGATGGGTACCAATTGCCGGAGGACTACATCACGGAGAAGGGCAAAATAGATAAGAAACGAAAGGAAGAGGCGCTCTATAAACGCTATGTCGATAGAGACGAGCATGGCCAGGAGAGATTTATTACGGAACAGGAGGAATGGGAACGAGAACAGACGGCAAAGGCGAAGGCCCAGATCACACGCATTGAAAGAGTTGATGAGGGCGACTACGAATACGTTTTCGACGACGCTCAGAAAATTAACTTTATAATGGATTCGCGACTAGAGGGAGACGGCAAACCTATAACAAAGGAAGAGCGGTTCCTCCAGGAACAACTCAAGGCCGCGGAGAAAAAGGCTACATCTATCAAGGAGACTAGGAAAAGTCTACCAATATATGCGTTTAGGGATGAGCTGCTCGCGGCTATAGAGCAGTATCAGGTCCTTATCATCGTTGGAGAGACTGGCAGCGGCAAAACCACACAAATCCCACAATACCTGCACGAGGCTGGATACACAAAAGGGGGGTTGAAAGTTGGTTGCACACAACCAAGGCGGGTAGCGGCAATGAGCGTAGCAGCTCGAGTTGCAGAAGAGATGGGTGTCAAAGTGGGCAACGAAGTTGGCTATGCAATTCGATTCGAAGATGCAACGAGTGAGAAAACCGTTTTGAAGTACATGACAGATGGCATGCTACTAAGAGAGTTTCTCACGGAGCCAGATCTAGGGGGTTATTCGGCCCTAATGATCGATGAAGCTCACGAAAGGACACTGCATACGGATATTCTCTTTGGCTTGGTTAAGGATATTGCAAGATTCAGGCCAGAGCTCAAGCTTTTAATATCATCAGCGACGATGGACGCCCAAAAATTCGCAAAATATTTCGATGATGCTCCAATCTTCAATATCCCCGGGAGAAGATATCCTGTCGATATTCATTATACCCCGCAACCGGAGGCGAATTACCTCGCTGCTGCTGTCACCACGATTTTCCAGATCCACGTAACCCAGGGCAAAGGGGACATCTTGGTCTTCCTGACAGGTCAAGAGGAGATTGAAGCAGCTGAACAAAACCTCCAAGAGACCGCTCGGAAGTTAGGAAGCAAAATACCAGAGATGATCATTTGTCCAATTTACGCGAATTTACCTTCTGAACTTCAGGCCAAAATCTTCGAACCGACGCCTGAAGGTGCGAGAAAGGTTGTGCTTGCAACTAATATTGCAGAGACAAGTCTGACTATCGACGGTATTGTTTACGTTATTGACCCCGGTTTTGTCAAGGAGAACGTTTACAATCCTAGAACGGGCATGGAAAGCTTAGTTGTCACACCCTGCTCAAGAGCCTCAGCGAACCAACGAAGCGGTCGAGCAGGGCGCGTAGGGCCAGGCAAATGTTTTCGGCTTTACACTAAATGGGCATTCTACAACGAGCTAGAGGAGAACACAACACCAGAGATTCAGAGGACCAACCTAAACAGTGTGGTACTACTACTAAAGAGCCTAGGCATCAACCATCTAATTGAATTTGACTTTATGGATCCACCGCCCGCCGAAACACTCATCCGTGCACTGGAGCAGCTCTATGCTCTAGGGGCGCTAAATGACCGTGGGGAGCTCACGAAAATAGGTCGTCAGATGGCTGAATTTCCTACAGACCCCATGCTAGCAAAATCTATTCTCGCTGCGGACAAGCACGGTTGTGTCGAAGAAGTTCTCTCCATCATCGCCATGCTTGGTGAAGCCTCTGCGCTGTTCTTCCGGCCCAAGGATAAGAAGATACATGCTGACTCTGCTCGCGCCCGCTTCACAATCAAGGAAGGTGGCGACCATTTTTCGCTCCTCAACATATGGAATCAATGGGTCGACGCCGACTTCTCGTACGTCTGGGCGCGCGAGAACTTTCTGCAGCAGCGGTCCTTAACACGCGCTCGTGACGTACGGGATCAGTTGGCGAAACTATGTGACCGCGTCGAAGTCACTTTATCAAGTGTCGGCGCCAATGACCTAGTGCCCATCCAGAGAGCGATTACAGCCGGGTTCTTCCCAAATGCCGCACGTTTACAGCGTGGGGGGGATAGCTATCGCACAGTCAAGAACGGAATGACGGTGTATCTGCACCCCAGTTCGACACTTATGGAAGTTAATCCTAAGTGGGTCATCTTCTATGAGCTAGTGCTGACGAGCAAGGAGTATATGAGGAGTAATATGCCGCTCCAAGCAGAGTGGCTTGTTGATGTGGGTTATCCCTTATCACCAACATACATATATTACCCCCTCGAATAGAGATCAACCACTAACAGTTTTGCGGACCACAGGCAGCACCTCACTACTACAAAAAGAAAGACCTAGAAACGCTAGGGACGGACAAGAAGATGCCCAAGGGACAGGGAGCTATGGGGGAGAAGAGCAAGACCTGACGTGTGCCTTGTCCTATTGGAGTAGACGTGTCAATAAATCAAGAAATGGAAGCCAAACACTTCCGTACAAATTCCCAGAATTATCCGGCGCAATGCCGCTTTAACCGCCTCGCAATATCTCAATGTTGCTTTTGATCCCTCCCGCCCAAAGCGCCGGACGCCCGTGCAGCGCTATGCCGTGATTACTCCACGATTCCCAGACGCCTGACCTACGTGCTGCCATACAGACTCCCTACGTGTAGCCAACCCACAGGTGTGTGCGTCAATTTCTGTAAGGCTGAGATTTTGGAAGGAGCAGCGCGGGATTGCTGATTGGCCGGACACTGTGGGACTGTCTGCGGGGTGTGCACAGGGTGAGGACAGCAGACATCAAGGGAAAAGCAAAAAAAAAAAAGAGAAAAAGAAAGATCAAAGGAACTGGAAGAATACGAGCTCAAAGGTGAGCGTACGGCGTAGAGCGGCCAAACAGAGAAGTAGATGGACGCCTTCCAACGGCATTCTTATCGCGACCTACCTCATCTATGTGCTGGTGCAGCTACGACATCAAAACAGCCCCTTGGAACACCCCCTCGGTCGACGTGGGGTCTGCTGTGGAGGCGGGAAAAGGCCATATCACATCTCCCTTCGACCATCCTTCAACAACAGTCAGTGGGTCGTTCTCGCTTGGGGCAAATTCCCGCGTGCGCGCTCTATTCCCCTTCTGCCCTGGACATAAATTCTCCGTGCAATACTAATACTGTACAAGTGCTTGCGTGTCCAAGTACCACATCACTTCAAGTAATTGTGGCTGGTCCCCCGTTTTCGACTGCTTGGCCGCCAGCTGAACCAGCGGTAGTGGACATTCGTTGTTCGGAAGTACTCTACAAATACGCAGGAGAGTCAGAAAGGCTCTCTGACGGGCGGGTGACGTGGGATCAGCCCGCAGGGATAACTAGCTAGCCCTGGTGCATCCGGCGCATGCCACTGAGCGATATATCAGCAGCCCTCCGCAGCGGCATCGCCTTGCCCTCTGGATCTACGTCCTTGGTCCAGTGTCATATATCGTTTTTGAAGTCTTCTAATACACCGCTGCTGCTCCGCGAAGATCCACCATCCCTCCCCCCCACCTGCAACAGCGCGGCAAATCATGGCATTCCGCCAGCCTACACTTCACTACCAACCCCACCATCACTATGCCCCCTCAACAACCGCCCCAGAACCCCAGCTCGCGTCGCAGATACCTGCTCCTCTTGAGGACTCGCAGGAATGGGTTCTCTTTTCGCCCACCGCCCCATCAACAACGCAGACCTTCACCATCTCCACAGAGCGAACCACTGGTGTCTCTCGTCTAAGCGACCTCGGGTCATTGGATACAGCAGCGGGGCGCTCGGGTGAAGATGGTGAGGATGAGGATGAGGAGGTCGGCTCCGACGCAACCGATGCAGGCGACGACGTCGACGAGGAAGGGGAATTAGATAGTCTTGATTCCCATCTTCATGCCTTCCGCGAGCCATCCTCCGTCTACAATCGCACGTCACAGCGCGGGTCGCATGGCGCGAGTGTGGGCGCAGTCTTTCCAACTCACGACGGACTAGGGGCCTTCCCGGCATCGAGTTCACTAGTTCAACAGCAGATATGGCGGTTCGAGCAATTTAATCCGCGACGGAGACGGAGGGGTTCTGCGCGGGGGGAGGAAACGGATGTGCAAGAGGTCGAGAGACATCAACGGATACAGGCTTGGCGGATGGAGCAGAGCCAGGTGCTATTAGATGAGATTGAGAGAGAGACGCGGAGGAGGCAGACGCCGAAGGGGGGCTCGGCCGCGACAAGATCTATCGCAGCGGAGAGAGAAGAGAATAGTGTCACAATGGGCGTAGGGGAGTTGAAGGCTGATGCCGCATGTGAATTTCCGGGAAAAGCTGAGGACGAGAACGAGTCTTTCTGGGAGAGAATTACACGGAGAGTCATTCGGGATATCATGGGCATTGATGACTCCCTTCTATCTATCCTCTTCGGCGAGTCACTGCCAGATGAGGGCGAAGAGGAGATGGCGGCAACGGCTGCTGCAAAAGAACATCTAGCTGCTGGGGATGTCGAAGGGTTTCTCAACACCTCAACATGGGGAGACCGGCTTCTCGAGCGCATAGCTCGTGAACTCGGTACTCTGGTCAACCACCTCTCTGAGCACCCCGGCGCATTTTCATCCTACCTACTCAGCCAATACCAAGTGGCGCCTAGTCACTACAGGTCCCCCACCAGTAGACCCCAACGGCACCCTCAGATCGTCACACAACCGACTATACCATCAGTCACTTCATCCCCACTAGATCCGCATTTCGATCCCACCATACCCCGGCCAACGCGGGCCGCCCTGTCACCCTCGAACTCCCATGCAGCCCTCTGGGGAATTGAGGAAGCGTCTGATAAAACCCCGACTTCCGACGCTAATGAAGCACTCACCCGGCGCATTGAAGCTGAGCGCCTCCGCCGTGAACGTGAATATTGGGAGCGTGAGCTCAACCTTAAGACTGTCCTCCGCTACATCCGCAACCGGTTAATCGCACCTAAACACATCTCATATACTCCAAGTGCAGCCACCAACACAACTCCGCCTGCGGGATACCCAAGAGAGGCAATGATCAGATACCACCACCCTCTAATATCACACTATCATCTAAGACAGCTCAATTCAACTTCGATTGGCGCCGGACCTATAGGCATTCGGAGACCGCCATCGAGCTGTGCGACCCAGAGCACAAAGGAGAAGATGGCGAACCACAGCGGCAGTAGTAGGCACTATTGGGATCTAGGGGGCAGCGCTGGGAGTGCTATCGGGCCTAGCTCAGCCGGGTCGTGGGGGGAGGCGTAGCGTGGTGGCAGGGGATACTACATATATAGTCGCGATTTTACCTTTTTTTTTTCCCACGTTTTTCTTACCACACTTGCATCAAACCGGGAAGGGGATCTGGTTGTGTTTAGCATGGGAGAAGCCACACACAGCTTTTTGGAGACTTGGTGGTGTTGAGGATTTTGTCCATCGCAGCATTCCAGAGGGTTTGGGTTCAAATTTCGTTTTTTTTTTTTAAATTTATTACCCTATTGTCTCTGGTTTATATAGTCAAAACCGCCACATAATTATATACAGAGTGTGTGTGTGTACAAGAACAGTAGAGATTGCAGTGGAGTGTTCAGCCAGCCAAGCCGACATTTAAGGCCTTGTTTCGTCTGTCGAAGGGGGGGGCCGTGTGCGTGCTCTGTATGCGTATCCCCTGTGTACAAGTTGTGTACATGTACAAGTACCCTACTCTGTACTCTGTACATAATAGACCGCTCATGGAAAAACGGCCCTGCAGCAACAGGCCCAGACCAGACCAGACCAACGGCCTTCTTGTCTCTGCCATGCACAGTCTCTTCTTTTCTTTTCCCTGCCGTCTAGAGTACCCTGTACATATTCGAGCAGCACAAGTATATCGCAATCTGCTCTCTGTACAACGAGCCTAGCTTGCACGCGAACAAGTGCCACAAGAGGCAGACTAGGAATAAGTAACACATTTTCAAGACACAATTCCCCCCGTCGTTTTTCCGGCCGCCAAGTCCGGCCCTTCGCCGCGCTGGTGCAGCTCTCTCGATCGTGCAGAGATCCTGAAGAATTGTTTTCCTTGCTGCCGCTGCAGAGATCTGCTCTGTTTGGTGCTAGTAGGAGGAAGGCGGTCAGGCGGGAAGCGTGTCGGGCCTGCGGGGGATTTCCGATACGTTCTGCCCGCAGGCCCCAAGAAAACGTGCCGTTGGGCGCTTGGTGCGGAGAAGTCTAGGCTTAGCATCGATTGGCGGTGGCAGCTCCGCGGGTACTTGCTCTCGAAATGAGGAAACGGGGATCGGAGATGCGGTTGCGTGAAGTTATGTACAGAGTACTGCCAGACTCACACGCCTGTAAGCACATAGAGCACATATTGCACATACAAGAACCGAGTACGAAGACACACATGGCAAGTACATACACTGCTCCGGACGGGCCCTTGGTCGCGCATATGCAGAGAAGCTGGCGGCATTTGCTGGCCCCCCACAGCGGCACAACAATATCCGACTCTGGCTCCGCAGCTGTATAAGTACGACGAGGGTGAGAAGCGTGTGGGATGCGATGGGGTAATGCGGTTATCGAGGCTACACAGAGCAGCCCAGCACCACAGCAGCAGCAGCAGCAGCAGCAGCAGCGGCAGTAGTCGTAGTAGTAGTAGTGGCGGCAGTCGCAGCACAAAGGCGACAGCAGCATCGGCCATCAGCACCACCAGCCGTGGCAACAACAGAGACCACGCTGCCAACAGACCATGGCTTCGGTTTCCGCCATTCCAGAAATCATTCCTGAGGAGGTCGCGACCGGCACTCTGCAAGCCTCCACAGGCGAAATCATCGCCGAGGAGCACGACGACGATACCGACTCGGCCATCGGCGGCGACGGCGACAGTTTTACCACCTCACTCGCCTCCAGCGTGGTCGACTACAGCTTCGAGAACGGCCGGCGATACCACAAGTTTAGGGAGGGCCGATATGTCTTTCCGAACGACGATGCAGAGCAGGACCGCGAGGATCTGAAGCATGCGATGGTGATGGAGCTCACCGGCGGGGTACTGCACTACGCACCGATCGGGGACCATCCACAGAGGGTGTTGGATCTAGGGACTGGGACGGGGATATGGGCCATTGATAGTATGCGGACAACCCTTCCCATCTAGCAGAGCAAATAATCGTGATTTCTGCAATTCTCACCATGCTCACTACACCGCGCGTCTCCTAGTGGGCGAACAATACCAAAGCGCTGAGGTTATTGGAACAGACTTGTAAGCCCGGCTGCCACCCAAATTCCTCTCTCACTACTAACCTCAATTATCCAATCAGGAGCCCTATTCAACCCAAATGGGTGCCTCCAAACGTGCGCTTCATCGTAGACGACTTTGAAAGCCAGTGGGTGTACCCAAAGGACCATTTTGATCTTATACATGGACGGCATTTGGCGGTTGCTACAAGAGATTGGAAGAAATTGCTTAAACAATCCTTTGAGTAAGTCTACATCCTCGAGAAGGTGGGAATAACTCGGACGGCGGTTCCCAAAGCCCCATCCCTTCTTCTCCCCTTGCTGACATATAATGATCAGCCACGTCAAACCTGGCGGTCACATTGAGTTCCAAGAAATTCTAGTCTTCCTTGAATCCGACGACGGCACCCTCCCCCAGAACGCCACCCTCCGCCAATACTACCGCTACTTTGACACTGCCTGCACACGCATCGGCATCGATTTACACGCCCCCTCCCACCTTGCGTCCTACTTCCGCGACGCCGGTTTCGAAGACGTGCAAGAAAAGGTGTTCAAAATCCCCCTCGGCACATGGCCGAAAAACCCACAACTCAAAAACATTGGCTTATTTCAGCGGACGAACTTTCTGGATGGCCTACAAGGTATCAGTCTGAAGCCTTATACGACGGTTCTAGGGTGGTCATTGGAAGAATTGGAGGTTTGGCTTGCGGAGGTTCGGAAGGCTATTAAGGACCCAAAGACTCACAGTTATTATTTTATGTTTTTTGTTCATGGGAGAAAGCCGGAAGTTAGTAGGGGGGGGTGATGGCGTGTAAAATTTTTTTTTATTTTTTTTTATAAAAAAATTTTTTTATTTGGAGCGATCTACCCTGTATAATCTATCTATCCATCTATCTACCCTCCCCCCCCCTTACCAGTGCCATTCTTCAATAATAACAACAAAAAAAAAAAAAAACAACCATCTCCCTTCCTCCCTCCCTCCCTCCCTCCCTTTCTCCCTCCCTCTCTCACTCTCTCTCCCCCTTCCCAACTCTCAATACAACAACAGCACATCTAGGGAAAAGAATCAAGACCAAGCATTAATTACCGCGCGCGCGCGCGCGCACCACACAGAAACAAGGCGTATTCCTTCTTCCTCCTCCCCCCTCCCCCCGCTTTGGGATTCGGGTGTGTGTGCGTGTTGAAGGACATACACTTTTTCTTTTATTTTTTATTTTTTTTTTTTTTTTTTGGAAGATAGAGATATATAAAACATACAAGGTGGTTTGGTTTGTTGAGAGAAGATGGTTGCGGAAATTGGGGGGTGTGTGTGTGTGTTTGTGCGTTTGTTTGCGTGCAAGTATTTCTTCTTGCCTCTTTTCTATTTCTTTATCTATTTTCTCTATTTTATTCTCTTGTTTTTTTTTTTTTTTTCTTTTCTTTCTTTATCTACTTTCTTACCCATTTCCTTATTTTTCTTTATTTCTTTATTCCCCATTACTACCACCAGCCCAACACATCCCAAATAAAAAAATAAAAAAAACGCATTAGAAATCCCGAAATCCCGACAAAAAAACGCCAACCCCCCGTCCACCTCCGACGCTGGGTTCCGCCGGTTTCCGCTGCATTGATTTGATTTGATTTGATTGATTGACGGGGATGGTGGGTGGCGGGTAGTAATGCGTGCCTGAATTATGCATAGATTTTTTATTTTTATTTCCTAATTTCTTTTTTCTTAGATGGGATAAAGAAAGAAAGAAAATAAAAGGAAATGACAAAAAAAAAGAAATATAAAGTGTGGTAATAAGGTAATGAGAGGTACAGTCGAGTCGCGTTGCAAGAATCTCGCGATATAAGAATTATTGCGCTATAAGAATATGAATGCGCGGCTCCACCCCGATCCGGGCTCTTACCATAAGAATATATAAGAATAATCGCGCTATGAGAATGAAGTGCATTGCCCCGACCATATTCTTGCAGCGCGACTCGACTGTAATTGAAATTTTTTGGTGGAATAAAGGGGAAGAAGGATTTTTTTTATAAAACGGAAACCAAAAAAAAAGAAACGGAAAGTTTTTTTATTTGGTTTTTGGGGGTTTGTTGTGTCGCGGGGAGGGGATTATCACCGGTTTTTGATGCCTTTCCATCATAGGCTTTGCGGCCCAAAATGTAGCGCGAAAAAAATGGAGAGCAATATCGAAGATCGCAATGATGGCTTTCTTCACAATGCACATCCTGTTTCATGTCTATACTATCAGCTATCGCAATGGATAGGGCAGATACGGTGTATAAAGGAAGAGAACCTACGTCTTGATGCAGAATACTGCCGGCAGCTCTATACAGATGAAGAGTTGAACACCCTCTCTGTTCTGAATCAGTGTTTTGACTGAGAAAGAGGTACATCGAACTTGGGAGATCTGGAAGAAGTGCATACCTGGAGACTCCCTCAGTTTCTTTCTTAAGGCTATAAATATTGACTAGATGAATATTATTAGGTACTTTACACTTTGAGTGTCCAATCTGGATTCTTTTTTTAGCGTCTCCAAAAGATCAGTAATATGTGCAGCCAAACAAACCGTACTTCACAACGCCTTTCAATCTCGGCCTTTGACAATGCATTGGAATTATCCCCCTACGTAGCCGGCACTATGACAATGACCCGGGTAATTCGACAACGTCACCCGACTTTGCTAACAAATGGCTTGCTGAATAAATCGCGGAGCACCCAATTCGACAGGATGCGAGACAGCCAACATCTTGATATTACCGTCTGTATACAGTATTGCGTGCTGCTGGAGTGGCGTAAAGAAGCCTGGAGGCGAATCCGGCGGAGGTAGTGAGAGTAAGGACTGACAAGTTTCTCCAGACACCAGGTCAGCCGCACCTTGGCAAGGTGTGACACAAAACCAAACTCCTCGGAAACGCATCAGTGGAACGCATCATTTGGTGGTCTCGACCAAGAGCCAACATAACCAGCACTCGTTCTAAACACGCACGCTTACACCCCGCCTTTGAAGGCCATGGCCTACACATACGCGAGTAGTGTAGGGCTTGCCATGAAAGAAGGTCACCAGGGCTAGATATCGTGCGAGCTAGTTGATGGCTGGCTGTATCCAAACAGGCGATAGGTTACTGATGCGAAAGGCCAAGCAGGAGCTGAAGGTGGAACTACATTTTAACCGGGAGAATTCACCTGGGCTTATTAAGTGGGTCGGCTTGGGGATTGTCGATGTGGGGAAAAGCTCAGCATACACATGTACTTGGCAGTTTTCAACCATCGACCATTACCCCAACGATCGGAACTTCTTCCCTGATTGCTGCACTGTTTCTCTGACCGCAGGTACGTCTGTGCATTCAATTGGGGCTTCTATCAAGGTGAGCATAGAACATCACCAGCTGAGCAGACAATGCTGGTCAGGGAGTTTTTCATGTTGGAAGCTCCTCTCCTACAGCAGGGTGCTATCAGACCTAGCTGGATGCTTATATAAAACCATCTCTAGACCTTTCAATTTTTTTCTTCCATTATTTCCCACTCCTTGGTCCATCTTCTAGGTCTTCCGTTTGGCCCTCGCCGGCGACTTGAACGTGTCAAAACCGCCGTTGTTGGCTTCAAGCAGCAAGTTTTTAATCTACTTCAGTGACTTCTTATTAAAATATGTCCGACGCTCAGGTAACATTATCCGATGACGCGGTGCAGCCCGCTCGCAATTGGTGTGGAACTCAACAGCTCCACCAGCAAATGCTGGATTCGGATCCAGGATATCAATCCGCTCGACAATTTGTCGAGCAGTTCACCCTTCTTGCCCGTCAGGCCCCCTCTTTGTTGGCAGGTGTCGCACAGATTCCTGTTGTTGTCCACGTTGTATGGAACATACCCGAGCAGAACATCAGCCAGGAGCAAATCGACAGCCAAATCAGCGTTCTCAATGAAGACTTCAACGCAGCGAATTCCGACTTGGGAAACCTGCCAGACGTATTCAAGGCGTTGGTGGGCAATCCCCGCATCAGCTTCTTCCTAGCACAACGAGATCCGACAGGCAAACCAACGACCGGGGTAACACGAACCCAGACGGCAATCGTATCGTTCGACCGCAACAATAGCACCGATCCCCTCGACCAAAGGGTAAAATTTACTGCCCAGGGCGGTATCGATGCATGGCCGAGCGGCCGCTACCTTAACATCTGGGTCTGTAAGCAAGGCGGCCTTCAGCCCCTGCTCGGCTTCGCACAGTTTCCAGGCCCCTCTGGTGGTGCCTTAGCGACCGACGGGGTAGTAATCTCCCACATAGCTTTCGGAAAAGGGGGGACAGCGACTGCCCCATACCACTTAGGCCGGACCACAGCCCACGAAATCGGTCATTGGCTCAACGTCTTCCACATCTGGGGGGACGATGGGACACTTTGTTCCGGTACAGATGAATGTGATGACACCCCAAACCAGTCCGGCTACAACCGTGGAAGTCCGGCATTCCCACATGTGACATGTGGGAATAGCCCTAACGGCGACCTTTTCATGAACTACATGGACTACACTCACGATGCTACTAAGATCATGTTTACCAAGGATCAGGTCGCCCGCATGGATGCGACCCTATCTGGGCCCAGGGCCTCGCTGACAGGGTCAAACTTCCGCGAGTTCATTCTGCAAACAGGGACGGGCCTGCACGAGACCGACAGCACTTTTGAGTTTATGCTGACTGACTGGAATGGTGACGGACGTCCAGACCTCGTGGCTATCAAGAAGAGCAATACCGGCACGGATAGTACTGAAGTCCACATCCTCTCTGGAGCCTCCAATTTCCAATCATTCATTTTGCACACAAGAACGGTTCTGCACGAGACCGACAGCACGTTTCAGTTTATGGTGGCCGACTGGAATGGCGACGGACGTCCAGACATAGTGGCTATCAAGAAGAGCAAAACTGGCACGAATAGCACTGAAGTCCACGTCCTCTCTGGTGCCTCCAATTTCCAATCATTCATCCTGCAGACGGGAACGGGCCTGCATGAGACCGACAGTACTTTTGAGTTTATGCTGACTGACTGGAATGGGGACGGACGCCCAGACCTAGTGGCTATCAAGAAGAGCAACACCGGCACGGATAGTACTGAAGTCCACATCCTCTCTGGAGCCTCTAATTTCCAATCATTCATTTTACACACGAGAACGGTTCTGCACGAGACCGACAGCACTTTCCAGTTCATGATGGCCGACTGGAATGGCGATGGACGCCCAGACCTACTGGCTGTCGAGAAGAGCAGCACTGGCACGAATAGCACTGAAGTGCATGTTCTTTCTGGGGCGTCGAACTTTCAGAGCTTCTTATTACATTCAGGTACAGCCCTCCATAAAACAGATGGTACTTTCGACTTTGCAATGACCGACTGGAATGGGACTGGGCGCCCTGATCTCGTTGCTATCAAGAAGCGCAACACAGGCACCAGTAGCACAGAAGTGCACATTATAGCTGGCTGATTTTTCAATTCCAGCTGTGGGGGCTAAGCTTTGCTAAACTACTAACTACTCTATGTAAATATCAACTTACTTGGAAAAAAATAAATTCTTAACCCAATCATTTGTTTGAATAAAATTAAACTTGAATTCGTTTTTTATCACTATTATCATTATTATTATTATTATTATTATCATCATCATCATCATCATCAGGAAATTAGCTTTTTTCCCCAGCACCCTTTTTCCCTTTTCATTTTCAATTTTCAATATTTTCATCATTATTATTAACTCTTATAATAATTACCAAGTTATTCCAATTTTTTATTTATTTATTTATTTATTTATTTATTTTTATTTTTTTTTCTTTCCCCAACTCTCTCTTGCTTTTGCAATCCCCTCGGAATGAATCCATCCCATCCCATCCCATCCGATTCCGATTCCGATTCCGGTTCCCGATCCCCCCGCACCCCCCCCCCCCGATTATTCCCGCCTGTTGCATGAAAAAGAGAGAGAGAGAGAGAAAAGGGAAAAGTGAAGAGGTGGCCGGGGGGGGGGGGGGCGGGGCCCTTTGTTTGGTATCACAAATTTTTTTTTTTCTTTCTTTCTTTCTTTATTTCTTTCGGGGTTCTAGAATCGGGTTTGGGTTTGGTTTGTGGTTTGTGGTTTGGGCTTCGGTTTCGGTTTCGGGCCTTCGCTTTGTTTTCGAGGGCGGGGCGGGGGGGCGAGGGTTGGATCCTTCTTTTTTTTTTTTTTTTTTTTTTTTAAAAAAAAATTTTAGATTTTGGATTTTGGATTTGTCGCGGATGGGGATCGAGGGGATCGAGGGGAGGGTGTTTTGTTTGATCGTCGGGATTGGAGGTCTATGTTAGTAGTGTTGCACGCCGCTCGCCGAGCGGCGTGCAACAGTAGTTCCTGGATTTTGTCGTTGTTATTATTGTTGGTTGACGTGGTTTTTTTCGTTTCGCTGGTGGCGGGGGGTTGGGTCGGTTCTGCGGCGTTTGGAACACCCGTTGCATTACATTTTTTTTTTAACTTCACCCTTGTGCCCAAAGCAGAGACAGAGACAGAGACAGACAGAATCCTCTACAGGAACAGTAGCAGTACAGTAACAGTACAGTACAGATATACTACTGTATGTAATGTACTCCGTATATGCGCTCAATCATCCTCATCATCATCCATCATCATCTTCATACGTGTCGTGCTTGCTGTCCCTGGTTTATTGCTAATTCTCCCGTTTTGGGGTTCGATTTTCACCTGACGTTGCATTGCTTTTGACGTGCGTGCCAGAAAGCCATGTATGTATGTATGTGTATGTTATCTCATGCGTCGCCGTGCATCGGCGCACACCGAAATTTGCTTTTCGGGCTGTGATCGATTTTGATTCTTTTTTCCACGTTTTTTTTTTTTTTTTCCTCCTCTTTCTTGCCACGATCCGAGCGAATTTTCACATTGGCTTTTGCTTTTGAGAAGCTTTTGTTTCTGTGGCCACAGGTTTGATCGATCGATCGATTGATTGGAGCTTTACGGTAGGTAGGAAGGAAGCCACTAAAAAAACCCCAACCCCTCCCCACTAGCAGTTCCTACGCTCTCCGAACTCGGCCCCACTCCGGTGCACTAGAAGCACCTTACTGGCATCGCCTTATCAATGGGCTGGACGTTTTCCCCACACTCCCACTCTCACAATCCCACTCCTCTCTCCTCTTTCCTTTTCGTCCTTCCATCCTGCACGAGGTCACGGAGCCAGTCTGTTTTTTGCAACACGGGGGCGCGTATGACGTCCATTGGCTATGCAAAACGTCAATTGCCACATCGACCACGCCACTGCTAGAAAAAACTAAAGAAACAAAGCCGTATATCCTACTGGGCAAATAAGGTTTTACATTGCCGAAACTGAAGGATTTTACCTTACCCTAATGGATCACATTCGGGAAGATGCGCGAGCAATAGGCGGGACGGGCTATTCACGGGAATCCAGTGGAACCAAATATCACATTCGAATCATATATAGGGTCTCTGCAAGTCGGGTAGGGGGTAAGGGTCTCGCCCGTGGCTCGCATGAGAGGGCAGTGTTGGAATGTGAAAGTAAGAGGACGAACTTGGGAGCCCGTGCCTGCAGCGACATAGCCGCTGGTCGTTTTAGGTCTTGTGCCACTTGGAATCGACCGGCCTGACCCAAGCTGGTTGGACTCAACAATAAAAGGTACGTAAGGCCACAGGCGTCTCCCGCGTCACAGATCGAAAGGATGTGATGGACGATGGCGTGTAACCGCGATTGGCTCGGAACCAGTGGCGTGTGCTAAAACGTGCTTCCGCTTCGCATGAAGCAGCAGTGGAAACGATAGATAGGGGATAGGGCCTGGGAAGAGGGAAGGGGGAGAGAGGGGAGGGAGGGGAGGGAGGGGAGGGAGGGGAGGAAGGGGAGGAAGGGGAGGAAGTTTGCTTTTGGAGCCAGGAAAGGAACAGATGGCCAGAAGTCGCAAAAGACGCCGTATCATGTCCGTCGCACGCCAGGGAGAGGCACACGAGCACGTCCCGGGCTGGCCCCGTCCTTAGTCATCCACGTCGCGCACCCGACCTCGGAAGCTTCAGGCTAAGGGAAAAATAAAAGTTTATAAACCGCCCGACTAATCCCGACTTTCTCTCGGTCCTGTCCTCGAGCTGCCCTTCCTGCCCTTCCTGCCTCCCCATTCAGTTCTCTAGAGCCTGTGTCCGTCTGCTACAAAAAAGAGCCAATTCGCCCCAGCCAGCCTACTAGCACCGTAGGCACACACCTCGGCACCCCGTCGGTTCGGCATCCAAGCTATATACATACAGGCCCTGCTGCACCCCGCAACTGCGATTGTTGACTGTTTTCGTTGCGGGCGGATAGACGCAAACTCCATAGCACTGTAGCCGCTACCTGCCCCTGGCCTCAGCAATATATTGATTGTGCCTCCGCCCCGGTTCTCGAGATACCCGAATACGCAAGCAGGCTTGCCAAATTCCGCAATCCAGCGTTGCCGCAGGCTTGTGATCGCCCTCTTTCCCGTTACACGCGAAGCCCGGGAATCTCGAGGGCGCTGCTTAAAGGCTGAGACCGTCCACGCCGGGTTAGTTCAGCTCTGTTCGCTCCATTCACAGGCACAAGTCTTGATTATACTTTTCCCTTAACGTTACCATTGACAGTCCGCTGAACAAAGTGAGGCAAATGCTGCAGAAGATCTCACCGCCCGTGATCCGTCTGTCGACTGCAACCGCCAGAGCACTAGTGGGAAACTCACTGCTGCCGCGCACAATGTCGTCCATCACCTCCCCACTTAAGAACTCTGCCACTGCCACTGCCGCTGCAATTTCGGCTTCCTCCTCAGAAACCTCGCTACCCATTACAATGGCGACTTCACATCCTCAACCAAGCCTCAAGCAGGTACCTCCGCAGCATCGCCCGCTTGCCTCAATGTGAGTTGAGTCCAGATGGGTCATTGGCACACGGCTACAATTTGGAGAATTCGCTTTACTGACAGGCCCGCAGAAGTAATGGCACCGACTTTGACACTTCACATTCCCCCGACGTCCGTCGATATCTCCGTACATACGGCTTGATCCCACCAAGCACTGAGAGCTACGAGATTCAGGCAAAGAGATGTATGCTGCTGCCGGCGCACCAACCCTTGCACGCCGCAAGGAGATGAAGCCAAATGGTCCAAAAGCGAGCTGGGACTTACATATGACAGGCCTTTCCCAGCTCGAACTAAAAACCGCGCCGATCGAGAAGTACCTATACCTCAGTAACCTGCGAAATAATAATGTGCACCTCTTCTACCGCCTGGTGATGGATCATATGAAGGTAGCTACTACCGAGCATCTGACCTCAAAATTTTTTTTTTGGGTGGGGGACGCAGGGTCGGCTCACGTTGTTATTTTGTTTTTCTAGGATCTAACCCCGTTGATCTACACCCCCGTGGTTGGAGAAGCCTGCCTCAAGTGGTCGGAGATTTATCAGCAACCAGAAGGTGGGCGTTTTCATGCACTCATGCACGTCAATATATTTTACTTTTTCGCTAACATACGGCTTAGGTCTGTATATCTCGTATGCCGATCGCGGGAATATCGCTTCCGTCCTCCAGAACTGGCCGCAACCCAAGGTTGAGATAACTGTTGTGACGGACGGGTCCCGTATCCTCGGTCTCGGAGATCTGGGCATCAATGGCATGGGCATTCCGGTCGGAAAGCTTGCACTGTAAGCTGACCCCTTGGGGGAAACCTCTCCCTCAATTCCTCCTTTCCCCATCTTCTCCTCCTTCCTGGTAATTGTGCAGACTGCTAACTCGCGGGACTAGTTACACTGGCTGCGCGGGTATACATCCTGACCATACACTGCCACTCACCCTTGACTTGGGCACAAACAACAAGGGCCTCTGGGAAGACCCCTTGTATATGGGCAGCCGAAGGGAAAAGGTGACTCCAGAGGAAGAACAAGAATTTCTGGATGAGTTGATGGCGGCACTTAGCGAAAAGTGGCCAGGGTATATTGTCAAGACTTCCGTTACGCGTGAATTTAGCTAACGAGAAATCAGCATCGTAATACAATTTGAAGACTTTAAGAATCCGTTCCCGGCATTGGCTAGGTATCGAGATACATTTACTTGCTTTAACGACGATATCCAAGGGACGGGATCTGTCGTTCTTGCTGGAGTCATCAATGCGGTAAAGAGGACTGGAATTCCTGTAAAAGATCAACGAGCAGTTTTTATGGGAGCGGGGAGCGCTGGTGTTGGCGTGGCCAAGCAGATCGTAGAATTCTTCATGAAGGAAGGGCTTACCGAGGATGAAGCCCGGAGGTGCTTCTGGCTGGTTGATACCAAGGTATGTTCATGGCGTATAACCCCCCATTGAAACCCTGATGAATGCTAATACCTGGATGTAGGGCCTGGTGACAAATGACCGGGGTGACAAGCTCGCGGATCATAAAGTCTACTTTTCCCGTACAGATAACGAAGGAAGACAAATCAAAACTCTTTCCGAGGTCGTCGAATATGTTAAGCCTACTATCCTTATGGGCCTCTCAACCATAGGTGGAATCTTCGACGAGCACATCCTCACCCGGATGGGCGAGATGAACAAGAATCCTATTATCTTCCCACTCAGCAACCCGTCATCGAAGAGCGAGTGCACGTTTGAAGAGGCAATGAGACACACTGGGGGTAGAGCACTGTTTGCTTCCGGATCGCCATTCCCGTCCCTCAAGTACAGCGGAAAGACCTATTGTCCCGGCCAAGGTGCGTAAAAAAAAAAAAAAAGCACCACTCGGGGCTTTACTTGATACTTTTCTCCTAACAGTTAGTAGGGAATAATATGTACGTCTTCCCCGGTATTGGTCTTGGAGCTATCCTCTCCAAAGCCGTAAATATCACGCAAGAAATGGTATGCCACCCACCATAGCTAGAATTTCACTTGTGTCCGATCGATCTTTAACACGAGAAAACAGATTTACGCATCCGCTGTCTCGCTCAGCACATCCCTCACCCCTGAGGAAGTCGAACAGGGTTGGCTCTACCCTGAGATCAGTCGTATCCGCGATGTTAGCGTGATTGTCGCTCGCGGTGTCATCCGTATGGCCCAAAGCCAGGGCCTCGATCGTGAGCTCATGCTCCGTGACCTCTCGGATGCTGAGCTAGACCGCTACATCCAGTCTAGAATGTATGATCCTAAGGCCCAGAAGGAGCTCGTGGAGCATGAGCTCCATGGGCTATCACCCAAGAAGGCAAACGGGGTTGTCCATCATCTCTGAGCGTTTTCAGCAACTAAAGGCGAGAGGGAGGTAGGCTGGGGGCAGTTTTTATTTCTTCACCCTCTCTCTCTCTACGATCACTAGTACCTTTTCACACCTGCTCTTTCTTTTTTTTTTATCATAGACGGACGCAAAGGAGAAATATGACTGGCTGCGGATAATGCAGTCGGCTCTCCTACTAGAATGGAATGAAGGCAAGAGAGGTGGTGTTTTAGAAATACAAAGAATGAATGAATGAGAGATTTGAAATGGGTTGCAGATACCCCACCCTTCTTAGAGACTCTTGGTCTTCCCCACGTGTTTTTCAGATGTAACTGGAAGGCAGAGTGCAAACGGTGTAGTTATACATACCTTATTATTATTAAGAGACGGGGGCTTAAAATTTTTTTTTTAATTTTTTTTTAATTTTTTTTTCCATCTGTCACACCCGCCTTTGCCCACCAATTAAAAACTATGTGAGTCTGTGTACATCCGTAGATAAGCTTGGGAATATGAATAGGGTTTTTGTTATTTTGTATTAAGGGGGGTGTAATCGAGGAGGAGGGTGATGGGATTAGTCGTGTGGTATAAAAAAGTTGCAGAGTAAAAAAAAAAAAAAAAGAATAAGAGCCATCAAACGGAAGGTACGTAGTATGTACTTGTACAATTCGTTGTTGAGTGTCAGTCGTTGATAACTCTCAAGTTCCTCCTTGGACTTAATAATACTCCCAAAAAACTCGGTTCCTGTCCTCGCATTAAATCAGAAGTACTACTGCCCGCTACACTGGCTGCATCTCCCTGGACCTGCTGCTGATATGGGGTGCCCTGCTGCTGCGCAGGGGATCTATATCGGTCACTCGAGCTGGGTGTCGCGTCGCTAGTCCTCCCAGAAGGAGTGGCAGGATCTCCCGGGCTCCAGCCCCCCGGGACGACCCTCTTAGGTCGTTCCTCGTAGGAAGCTTGTTGGGTTAGGGCGACATGGTTTTTGTAGCGCTTGAGCTGGCGTCTGTAGACCCAGGTACAGAAAGCGAAGTAAGCCGCCAGAAAAAAGCAGAAGACAGCAAGGACTCCGGCGATAATGGCGTCTTTGTTTGGGCCACTGTGTCCCGGTTTGCTGTCCCCGCTGGCCGTGGCTGTGGCAGTTACAGTGATTCCTGGCTGGGTGACGGTGAAGGTTGGGGGCTTTCCAGTCTGCAGAGGGCCAGCAGTAGGGGATACTGCAGGTTTGGTGACAGTCGCTCCGCCAAAGCTGTTTCCACCGATTACAGATTGAACAATTCGGGGAACCCTATAGCCACAGGAGGCACTACCCTGACCAGGGGTACCCTCGTTGCTGTCGCTCAGTGATGTGAACGACGTATTCCAAGTCAACTCAGAGAGGTCGAAAACGTAGATGCCGGGACTATCGCAGCTGAGACTTTGCCCTACGTAGCCTCCTACAACGATCATCTGCGCATTCCAGATATCGCAGGTATGTCCTGCTCTCGGGGGTGGATTAGACTGGCCGCTCATGCTCACGTTTATCCATGTGAAGGATGGGACGGTGAGAATCCACATGTCGTTGTACTGTATCTGGCTCCCATAAGGGACAAGGTTCTGTCCGCCGTACATATAAATCTCGAAGCTAGACCCGTCAGCGGCTGACGCCACCACGGCGCAAGGATTTACACGGGTGCCGGGAGTGGGACCGCTGGTTGCTTGCTTGTACCATATCGAGTTTGCTATATCATAGATATCTACAATATTCATTTCGTTCTAGTGTCAGAGTGGGTCAGCCCAAAGAATCCCTAGCGGCAGCAGTGGGTGCTGGACTGACGAAGGTGTCATTTGTCCCCCCAGCCATTCCAACTATGATCCCTTGTCTGCCAAAGCCAGGGATATATACCAAAATGCCGTCTGCTCGTTCCGGAAAGCCAGCGCTTTCCTGTAAGCCACCCCGAGTGATATTTCGCCAGATACCCTCACTTGATGCAGCTTTCCCACCCGCTAATTCTTCGATACCGTCATTTTGGAAACCGGGGAACGTGAATTCAAGCAGTGACTTGAGGTATACACGGGGAATCGATTGCGACCACCCCTCTGTAGTATAGCCGTCTAGGTGGCCTCCCAAAAAATACCCCCTTCCGAGCTCAGGAATGCTGCATCCAGCGCCTTCAGCTGCACGCTGGACGGGCTGGCCTCCTGGATCCGAGCCATTTCCAGCGGATGTCGTTGGGTTTGTGTGTTCTTTCCAAGAAGACGACCCCACGTCATACTCCCACAAGCTGAACGGCGTGGGAACCGTTGATGGCTTGTCGGAGAACAAGCCTCCATAAAGGAAAAGAGAATAATTCGAGTGCCATAGATAGCCGTTCGCAACCGGAGGGGGGCCAGACGGCCGCTGGAGTCCGCTGAGAGCAGGCGAGGCGGTGTTGAAATCACCAGTTAGGGATAAGGTAAGAAAATCGTTATCTACAAGAAGAGATTGTTAGTGTGGAAATTGCTTGTTTAAGATCGCCACTTACTCCATGTGTCAGTCGATTGCTTTGCTTCCCTTTTGCTTTGTCCACCATATATAAACAGTATACCGTTAACAAGCGCGCCTATGCGCTTTGTCAGACTGATTCTTTCTAATCCTCTTCAAGGACAGGCCGTATACTCACTCTGATGACTCCACCTTGTGCATGTGTCAGTTGGGCTATTTCCTCTTCTAGCAAGCTTCCCGATCCGCATTTCCTTCCACTCCTTTCGTTTTGCAACTCGACCCACACTGGGATAGCGGACTGATGGCGATAGCCATACACAAGGAAGAACCAATACAAGAAGGGAAATGAAAAGGGTAAATCGTGCTCGTGATGGAAGTACAGATGGTGGGGAACTAGATCCTAATGCATATCTCTGTGATAGCTGGTAGGGGAATAGTTTCTTGAACCATGGAGCCACAACACCCTCGTGCTGAACACTCCCCGCTGCAGCTGTGATGGAGCGTGAATCTAGCGGGTGTTCGATCCCAGCCTCTTTGAATGTAGACGCTCGCCGGACGGGCGCTTGTTCTAGAGCGGGTGCCTGCCCTTTTCCGAGCAAGTGTTTAGTACCCCATGGTAATTGCTCTCCCCGACTGTGTAGCTCTATTGGTGTTGAGTTCGGGTTCGCTATGGCTACCTCTGAGCCTATCTCCGGGATGGATGGTCTCTCCCTCTGGCGGTCTACTTGTGGACTTGGGGATTGCGGGATATCGATTTGGAGCTGGGAATTCGTGCCACCTTCTATTTGTGACTGCGTAAGGTGAAAAGCCGAAAACTGGGAAGTCATTGGCTGGGCGTGTGCGACAGCTTTAAGATGGCTGCGATTGAGGATATCAGGCTCCTTCCCCCCTACTGTGCCGGGTTCTACCCACGTCTCCCCTACCCGCTTGTCCTTAAAGTAGATTTCTTGCCCCGGGGATTTCCCTCCGCCAACAGCTTCGGTTAGGTCATTCTGGTCCTTAACCATAATCGGAGACAGCTTTCTAAGACGCCTTATGCCCTTCTCTCATTCTCATCGTGCGAATATCAAAAAGGGGCCGAAGGAGTCGTACGTTGTCTTAGCGACTCATCCGTAGATGTTGTTCCCAGGCTAACATTGCTATGACGTCCCTTGCCACAAACCCATATCGAGAAAGGGCAAGACGATCATAAGTGACATGCAGTGCTGTGAAGTCAGCCTTCCTTACGGGGAAACGAACGCGAAACTCGGCTCAAGAAGCCTGCAAAACATCTGGCCGGCATGGCAGCGGCTTGTTCGAAATATTTGGTGTGGCTCGGGGGCTCGGTGCGTAGTCGGTATGCGATGGGGTGCGGAGGTTTCCCACCGGGCTTTCGAACCCAAGGGTCGGGCTGCATACGTCAAAACGACTGACGTCATATCTCGCATCAATTATAACATATCGACATCTTTTATCCCGTAATAGTCATTAAATAACATTTTGCATTCTAATAGTTGGGTTGCTCTCCGGTTCTCGCTGCAATTTGGCGTCAGGTTTTGCATTGCTATCATCCTTAGCAGTTGGAAGCGTTCTTCCCGCTTTGGAAAGTACGAAGGTGACAAAATGAAGCGATATTTAATTACAAACCCGAATGCCTTCTCATTAGCTATCCCTAAGAAATGAGGGAATCTTCGAGGTACGGATCCTCCACGCGAACCGCCCCCAGATTGTAATTCCGTTGCATCACATTCCTAATACGACCTCTCTATGCCTTGGTTGCAAATGCATCTGGGAAGCGCTTGACATTGTCTTCAATATTGCCGTGGCTGCTGAGGAATTGGACGTAGGCACCGTCGACTTTAAAGCGGCCCTCAGCACGTTTCTCGAGGTACTCCTCACGGCGGAGGGGGGTGAAGCCCCAATTTTTAGAGACGATTATTTTCTGGCGGCCTGGGAACTTATATTGTGAGCGGCGAAGAGCCTCTATGGCTGTTGCACGGTCTGTTATGTAGGGTACTCTTAGCAATATGTAGCGTGGCGGAATTGTGGAGAGCCTTACGGTTATCTCTGGTTCGTACACTGAGGATAATCTGACCGATGTTGACGCGAGCAACTGTACCATTAGGCTTACCCCAAGCGCCTCGCATTCCAGTTTGCAGTCTATCGGCACCAGCACAAGACAGCATTTTGTTGATACGAATGACATGGTATGGGTGGGCTCGGACACGCATGTGGAAACCTTCCTTTCCGGCGACTTTGACAAGATATCTATGTCGTAAATATTTAGCATACCTCTCATCATTCTTGAAAATGGTGTTTGTGCTGCATAGGTAACATGGTAAGGGTAGAGAAGTGAGGGCTAGGCTCCATCGGCAGCATAGCATGCGTTCTTCCATCTGAGTGTGTCGGGGATGTCACCACTCACTTGTTTGCACAGATACGTGCTGCCTCCAGCGCTTCAGAGCTCAGCTGTTCATACTCATTCGATACAAGGTGGACACAAAGAGGGAATTCATCCACATTTGCGCGCTTGCGGCCGAGATCGAAAATTCGAATTTTAGGATCAGGAACACCACGGTTGAAGCGGGATTTAGGGTATGGCTGTGGATAACAAATGTCAGTAAGATGTCCATGAAGAACTTGAAGGCACTGAATTATGAGAGATTGTTGCGACTTATGGAATAAGAAGCATGTTTGTCAGGCATCTTCTCATCTAGGACGGATCGCAACACACCTTGTTCTTGCAGTAACGATAACATCTAGCTGGACGACGTGCCATTTTGCGTGTTGCTCAGTCTTCGCGGCTTTAGTGATTCTTGATTCTTGTTGTGAGGGGGAGAAAGTGCTAACAGTTGAGGTTGCCTCGTATCTCTCTTGGCCCGCCACCAGCGCCTATTAGAAATCAAAATGTTGGCTTCGATTAGAAATCAGCAGTCAAGCGAGCTAAATAAAGATGGATTAGGGCTAACCCGCCACAAATTCACCGTTAAAAATCTACTTTGTAGAATCAAATGAAAAGCCAAGGCAGTATGAATGCACGTTTGTTCATGTATTTTCCATGCGTCTAGGTAAACATAGAAGAGCGGATTAACCGCCGTCACATTGCATCTATGTTACACTAAGGAACTGTAGCGCACCACCGAACTTCCACCCCATGCTCTCCTAGCCGGACTATGTAGTAGCGCCAGTCAAGATATCGGAGTCGCCAGCATCGAGAATAGCCATCGTAGAACACCTAAACAACTTCCCACATGCAGTCCCTAACTCAATCTGGTGGGATATTTGTTAGCGCATATGATGTACCCTCCAAAGTCTTACAGGAAGACCTTTTCGCAGGGTAAGCCCTATAGACTAGTGACGTCTGGTCGTTGGGCTGGGGATGAAAATTTATGTCTGAAGGAAGAGTAGCTGCTCACATTGTTGCCAGCGAAGTGATGGACGTTGGTCTTTGAAAGCATGGAATAGTCTAGCGGGCAGTCAGCGATTTGAACAGCGGGTTATATCGCAGGAGTATTCATACACTCTAGTTCACTCTTTCGTAGGGGAGGGGTATTGCCAGCGATGATGATCAACTTTGCCTTCCCGGATCGGAGAGTCTTGAGCGTAGACTTGTACCCAAGGGTAACTATCATGAGGGTATACGGTTAATTCCACCCTTGTATTGATGTAGCTTTGAGTCGAGAGTGAGGTTGTGAGCACACCACACCTTTTCCAGACTTCATCACCAACGCGAGACGCGAGTTGATGCTGTCTGCGGTTTTTTTTGCCTTCTTTGTCGGTGCCATCGTTGCGCTTTAGAGAGGGAAAAATTCCAAGGGTTGAGCGCTCTGGGTCTATGGTGCAGAGAGGAACAGTTTATTGAAGATTGGCGATTCATCAATTGTGGGAAAAGGAATGCCAAGAAGGGGGTTGGCCCTAGCGAGTGATGGACCAATCACTAAATTTGAATTTTATATTCCCTTCATTGGCTCGACTTGGGCCACGTCCAAGCGGCCAACCTTAACCCGGAGGGAAGGCAATGTCTCAAGGTGGTAAGGCTGGGCCGAAATTTTCGAAAAAGAACATGCTCCTGGAATTCATAGACGAAATTACTCTACCAGCCCGACCGGGTCTCCCTTTACACCATCTGTGTTGACGTTTCGGACTCGTACCACGTATGCTGTGTCTGTATGTAGAAATTACTTACGTGCAACGTACGTGTTGTTACCGAAGCAATACCACACTATATTACGGATTTTACACCCGTAGGGAGCTACAACCTTTATCTATCTAGCGTAAGCAAAGAAATCCAGGAGATTCGCTCATCCCCAGACACCGTGCTCTTAGGAGACATCAATTCGAGCTGTCGCCATTACGTTCACCACGCCGAGCCGGAATCTCAGCTGGTTCTCGATACCGCCTCTTATTTTGTCGACATTGCTCCTCATCTTTTACTACCAAACACTAGATCTGTGATCAGGTAGCGCAACGCTAAATAGCAATGTCAACTGGATTGAGAAAGCCACCAGTACCGGGCGGTACGCCAGGCCGGCGTGTTCCTACGAGTCCCTCTATCTCCCCATCCGTCCCATCACGTTCTCCGACTCCGGTTTCGAGCGCCCCAACGAATGGGGTGGCCCGGACTAGGTCAGTTAGAGGATCGACTACAAGCACACCTATGTCAGCTCGTGCCGCTGCAAAACGTCCAGCGGGAAGCCTATCAAGCCTTGGTTCCATTAATGTATCATCTACTTCCGGAGACGCTGACGAGGACGATGCGAAAGCCGAAACGGTAGCAGTGATTGAAGACTTGAAGGGTCGACTAGGGAAGGCCGATGCCGCTGCTGAAGAATATCAGAGACAACTTGAGGTTGTCCAGTCACGACTTGATGATGCGATAAATGAACAAGCACGGCTAGAGGAGGTGGTTCATGAGAGCAGCGAAAAGATCGAGGCTCTGGAGAATGGAAAACGGGATGCGCAGAGACAGGCTAGGGAGCTGGAAAGTATCTATGAGGCGGAAAGAGTGGCGATAATGCAGGAGAAAGAGGAGATGGTTGGTCGGGAGGAGGAATTGCATTCGGTCATACAGAGATTGAAGGATTCGTTAACTCAGCGGGATATGCGAACTGATTGGAATGATAGTAGTATTTCTCGGACATGTACAGTTCCCAGTGACCTCCTCCATCGAAACAATACTGACTTTCATTTCGCAGCGAACAATTCATCTCCCATCGACCGAGATCACTTCGCACCGCCTTCGGTTCCTCAACGTAGCAACTCAAAAAACAATTCGAAGCTGCTACTTCAGAAGGACAAGCTCATCGAGTCGCTCCGTCTCGAGCTCGCAGAAGCACAGATTAAACTCGTCGAGTCTGACAACCTTGGCGGTACCCGGCTTCAAGACTTAGAGAAGCAATTGCTTGAGACTCGGATGGCTAATGCAAGGCTGATGGAGGACAATGAGAGTTTCCAGCTCCTCTTGGGAGAAAAGACCCTTAATGGAGACTTTGCGAAGGCAGACTTCATGCAGATGCACCACGGTCACGGATCCCGGCCCAACTCAAGTAGTGGTCGTACCAGTGACAGAGGTTCTAGTGGATTGGGCTCTAGTCTTGCTGATGAGTTGGAATCTGCCACGGAAGGCGAGAGCGAGAATTACCGTCGTCTGGAGGCCGAAGCTAAGTCACTCAAAGATCAGAATAAGGCTCTAACGCTTTACATCAACAATATGATCGGAAGACTTCTTCAACATAAAGATTTTGAAGCGATTCTCGACAAAACACCAAACCTGCTGGCTAGTCCGAATGCCGCTAGCGGTCGCAGCGGTGCCAACACTGATAAAGAACTTCCTCCCCCGCCCCCAAAGCCGGGGGCTGGGCAATCAATACTTCAGCGCGCTAAATCGGTAGCTATTGGCACCGGCCGGGTGCGTCCACGGCCACTCTCCCACATGCCCCCTCCGACAGCTGCCCCCTCGATGACCGACGATCCATCAACTGCTCCCAGCATCCCTCTCGCACGCTCTCAGTCTCTCCGTGGTGGCGCTCACAAGCGTGCGAATTCCGAGTGGTCACATCCGGCGGCCGTCGTGAATCAGATGTACCGTGGCCCTTCTCCTGTGCCAGGCCCCACTCCGGCCAGCCCTGGTGTGCAGACTCCGCGTGCTCAAACCTCATTTTTTGCGCCACCGCTACGTGAAGGCAACCCCAACGCTGCGGCTCGTGTTCCATCAACCTCATCGCAGCACCATCCTAGTGGCAGCAGCTCCAACAGTACGGTATCGGATTATAGTGGTGAAGTCCCCTCGCCACCACACTCACACGCTTCCGCCTCGTCATCCGGTACGGCTGGGGGTAAAATCGAGGGTAACAAGCTACGGCCGCTAAGGCTCGTGCAAGAGAATGCTGAGATAGGGGCTGGAAGTTCTAAACCACCTGGACTGGCCAGAAAGGGCAGTGATGGCTGGGACCAGGCAGGCGAGGATAGTATTAAAGGGAGGGGAAAACGGAATAGTTGGATTGGGTGGTTTTCGAGGGGGAAGGATGAGGAAGGTGGTACTAATATAACCACTGAGCCTGTTAAGGAGGAGAGGGATTTTTAATTTTAAGATGGCGCACGAGGAAGGGAGACCATTCGCATTGTTGTAATTCGAGCTTATGGCTCGGAGTTTTATTATTTACTTAACCACTCTTGCATGGGGAATAGCTAGCAAACTCTTTCATCTCTTTTTTTATTTTTATTTTTTTTATGCGAAACTGGCTTTGGGTTTGGTTCTTGTGAGTTCTATCAGTGGTGTAACTTTTATTTTTACTTTTTATTTTTATTTTTTATTTTTATTTATTTTGTCGGGGCGGCTAGCTTATCTTATATTCCTAACAGAGAACTTCGGCTTAAAGATTGCTTCTTTAAATTTCTTCTTTTGGTCTGTGTGAACGGACGGACAGTGTTTGAGGGGGAAGAAGGGCTTCAATGAGTTTTATAGATGAGATTTCATGGAAAAAGAGTAGCATTTATGTATGTATCTAGCTTCTTCTCGTTGCAATTTGAGAGTCCGTAGGAAAGAGAGAGGATTTATTGAGAAGTAGTTCGTATTGAGTTGCTGTTTCACGCTCGTCACCGACTGGCCTTTCGGTACGGTAAAATCTAGTAAGCCGGAGAAAGAAATATAATGATATGATACTATATGAACCCCCCCCTAACCCTTTATCTAGCTTGAATAGTAATGGTCTATAGAATACATATATTGCGATTACAGTTCGTCCTTCACCGCTTGTGGAGATGAAGAACCCGCCTCAGGTCTCCCGCTGTCCTTCCGGAGATCAACACCATTTTTCTTGCGCCACTTCTCCCACATGGCCCAGAAGTCCTTTTCCATGCCCTTTTCCATTTGGTCTGGCAGGACTACTTTATATTCCACGTGTAAAGCGCCGTACTCCCCTTCTTTATGTGTGTTGTCTTCGTACCAGATGGGCATGCCTTCGCCTTTGATGGTTTCAACAGTGTTAGGCTGGATGACTTTGCCGCGGGGGCGGGAGAGGTGGACGATGTGGCCATCGAGGTGGGTGAGGTTGCGGGACCAGTCGCCGAGCCAGGCTTCTCGGAGGGAGAGGACTTCCTTCCAGAAGAGGTCGGGGCCCTTGCGGCGGAAGAAGGCACCATCGACACGGGATTCATCGTCCGCGCCGAGTTCGGGAGGTTTTTCATCGAGATGGACGATCATGTCTCCAGCGACCCAGTCAGGGCTTGCGTCGGCTTCGTTTTCGAACATGATACGTGCGCCTCGCGGGGTGCCGCGTTCGATGTGTAGGTTGTGAGTTGTGACTTTCCTTACGACCCTCGACCCGCTGCAAACATGACATGCGTGTTTTATCTTGTTACCCTTTCCGCCGCATGCATCACACATCACTTGCATCTGCTGGATAATGGGTCCAAATTGGTGTTTCTGGATCACGATGCCCCTCCCTCCGCACTGTCCACATGTTTCAACTTCCCCATCTGCGCTCCCCGAGCCCTCACACTCCTCGCAGATCATCTGCTTTTCGACGCTAAACTCGACGTCTTTACCATTGTAAAAATCTCGAAGTGGTACGTGCACGCGCACTTCCATATTTGGACCCCGACGTTGTCCACCGCCGTAGTGCCCTCCGCCACCGAAGAAGCGTGAGAATAAGTCAAAGGGATCGTGTCCGCCATGCCCGCCCCCGCTTTTGTGTTGAGCGAGGCCTTCGTGGCCATACTGGTCATAGATGCGCCGAGTTTCTGCGTTGGAGAGTGCATCATAGGCTTCGGAGACTTCGACGAACTTCTGATGTGCTGATTCGTTGCCACTATTGGGTGTGATTAGCTTGGCGCCGGCTGTGGAGGTTAGATGTAGGAGGCTTTGTATGCACATACGGATTTTTGTCCGGGTGGTACTTCTTGCTCAGTACACGGTAGGCACGCTTCAATTCCTTGTCTGACGCTTGTCTGTCGACCCCTAGAAGCTATAGACTCGTAAGCCCTGAGGAAAGTAGAATGCGTAATTGGCTGGGGCGGGCAGGCACGATGCAGGAAGGGGAGGGTAGGTGTCGCAAGACTTGTCGACCCGCACCTTGTAGTAGTCTTCTGCGCAAAGCACCAACGGCACAAAGACGAGTAACAGCAATGTGGAGAGGAATAGCATGTTGCGCCGCTTCCGGAAGAAAAGGAATAGGGCGTCAAGACGCCGAGGAGCTGGATATACACCTTGGTGGCTGAGAATGGGCCAGATCAACGAACCCCGATACTACAGCAGGAAGCTTGGGGAAAATTGCGGGAAGGGAGTTGAGGCTGAGAATATTTCTCGAAGACACCAGCGTGGCCCGTACCGGCGGGCGGGAAGCGAATTGGGCCAAGAGCCCAGCCAAGCTTATTTCAGGAAATCGATACACGGTGTCTTTCTCTGCCTTCTGCCTTTTGTGTTGGGAGATGGAACACGGGCGATGCAAAGTTGTGCTGATGCAGGTCATATTATTGGCCTCTTGGATACGGGGAGGTGGAAGAATACTGTACGGAGTACGATATGCTTGTGTGTACGTACTTGTTCGGCCCTGTTTCTCCGGTTCCTGGCAGCTCGTGACTGGATGGTCCAAGCGCTCCTCTCTCGCGTGTTAGAACGCGACCGTGACCGCGTCTCACCGGAGTCAGCACTTGAAGCCTCTGCATCACCAATTGCTTCTGCACAATCCTACTTCCCGCTTCGGCCACGCACTAATTGCTTTGTGATATGCTATGTCGTTGTGTTGGTGTATGGAGGTCAAGTCTTCTATTATTCAAGGGGTCGGCCAGTGCCCAATACTCCAGGTGTGGCGTTGCTGACGAATCCAGTGTGTTGCTACAGATAGCCAGCCTGCCCTAGATTGTTCTTAAACCTTTCAGGAATAGAGTTGTTGTTCCTTAACGATATCCATACATAACCGTCGCTTCTTTCGTGCATCCTAGTTCCTCTCATTTCTAACGCGGGTCGATATTTTTTGGGCCCTATAATTCAACATGACTACTACGAAGTCAGCTAGAGGGTTGGCGTCCAGATCGTCGAAAAAAGCCGGTGGACGCGCTACTCTGCGAAACTTAGAGTTAGAAGGAAAGGGTGGCCGTGTGTCTGCTACAGGTAGTCGTTCAACATCGAGAAGACGCGAGAACCCTGGTGCCCCACGCCGAAGGCTGGCCAACACGATTGACCTAGCCGGGCAGAGCGACGGGCCAGGCAGTGGGGAGGCCGAGGAGTCAAGTGCAGAGGCAGATGATGAGGACGATGCTGTCTTGTCTGTCCCGCGACAACCGGCGACATCCAAGGGAAGCGGGAATGGAAAGGGCGTTGATGCGCTTAACAGAGGCCACCAAAAGGCAGAAGGATTCGTGCCTGATCGCCCACCTGGTAGACTATGGCTGGATCACGTCGCTGGTACGTGAGTGTTGATATTAGCCGCCACCGCGATTGCCCTTTACTCTTTCTCTTGTTTCGTACTTTTGGGGCAACCTTTGGAAGTTATTTACTATTTTACCCTTACTTGTGCCCTGGGGGCCCTCCGATGGCCCCTCGTCGGGCAACTTTTTTTTGATTTAACCCTTTATTGCCAAGTATCGGGAGTTGGAAGGTTTAGGCTGATAGAAAAACTTGAGCTTATCACATAACGCACCCAGTTGCCTCCCGATGTTTTAACACTGCGTTATCTTCTGTCAACAACACTTCTCTATTCCGCGTCTCCTCCAAGTCCACCTCTTTCCATCAGGATCTCGATTGAACGAGGCTTTCCCATTTTATCGCCATTATTTTTTTCCCCCGAAATATCTACGTCAAACCCCCTATTTCATATATATTGCCGCTAGTCATAGGCCCACTAACGGCGGCACGTCCTATAGTGCCTACTCCAAGCCAGGTTTCCACAAGCACGCCAAAGAAACGCCAGTCTATCTTGCTAACTTTCCGCGACTCACCTCGAACTGCCAAAACACGCCAGAGCTCCCTTAATTCGTATTTTGGTGGCTCGGTTGCAAGTACGACACGCCCAGCGCCAGTGCCTAACCGCAGAAGATCCGGGGCAACAACTAGCAGCAAAGCTAATCAATCGAGAGATTCTTCTACTACTAAGGGCAAAGCCCGGGAGACCAAGGATGCAAGATTTGGTTCTCCAGTGGCTCGCGAGCCGGGGGCGAGTTCCGTTAGTGATTCAAGTTCTGATGTAGTAATAACTAGTGTAGCCAAAGCCCACCCTCGAAGGGGCCGCCCAACTGCAGTCGTTCGCCCGGACACCGACTCTGAATCTAGCTATACAGACAAAGAGAGTGGCTCTGCTAAGGTCCCAGATGATGATGAAAACGAGAACATGAAGATGCCAGCTCCCAAACGCGGAATGGTTGCCAAAACGAAGGTCCTGCAAACTACCTTGTTTGGCAGCAAGGCGGGTACCGGGGGTGGGGAATCAGCAAAGGCTAAAAGGAGGAATCAAGATTCTTGGACATACAAGGGGGGGATTAGTGGGGATCTCCCGCCTCTGAATGACATTGGTGAGATCTTTGATGATATGGTTAAGAAGTTAGCGGGTTCTGGTATTAAAGGGATGGCGGGGCATTTGGGATCTCGCAAGCTCAAAGTTGCAACCATGTGCTCTGGCACGGAGAGTCCCATTTTGGCTCTTGGTCTTATTGCTGAGAGTAAGTGCGGCTACCTAGGATTTTGAGTCTCAAGTTAACAGTCGCAGGTATGAAAAAGCATTTTGGCTTAGACTTTGAGATTGATCATTTGTTCAGTGCCGAGATTGTTCCATTCAAGCAGGCGTACATTGAGCGAAACTTTAGTCCACCCATCATTTTCCGCGATATCAAGGAGTTGATCGACTCCGATAGAGAAGCGTAAGCAATATCCGCGACCCTTCTGTAACGTCGCTGAAAACTGTAGAACTACTGCGTATGGTGCGATGGCCACTATTCCTGGAGACGTCGACCTGCTTGTTGCTGGATTTTCATGTGTCGACTTTTCCCAGCTCAATTCTCATAAATTAGATCTCAGCGATCCTGGTGAATCTGGCGATACCTTCCGCGCCATTCTCAACTATGCCAAGAAATGGAGGCCAAGAATTATTATTCTTGAGAACGTCTCCAGTGCCCCCTGGGAGCTTATCAAGGGATATTGGCGATCTCATGCCAACTACTCCGCTGAGTGGCTAAGGGTAGACACCAAGGCATATTATATCCCGCACACTCGCATACGTGGGTATATGATATGTATAGACAATGAAAAGCTAGGATCCTCCAATGAGGCCGTAGGGAAATGGAAACGCTTTTTGGAAACCATGAAACGGCCGGCAAGCTGCCCTATTGAGGCCTTTCTACTACCGGAGGATGATCCGCGCGTACACCGGGGTAGAGAAGAACTATCAAAAGGATTGCGAGGTGGTGATAAAAATGCTCGTGAAGTTGACTGGACGAGATGTCAGGGCCGCCACCAAGACTACCGAGCGGATCTGCTCCTGGGATCCAAGAGACCTATGACCGGCTGGGAAGATAATGGGTCATGCAAGATGCCCGATTTTTGCTGGAACGACTGGGGAACAACGCAGGTCGAGCGGATCTGGGACACGTTTGAAGTTTCGCTGTTACGGAACGCTAGGAGAGGATTTGATTCACAATACAAGACGTTCGTACCACCGTCCGCACTGGCGTTTAGCCTCCACCCATGCTAATAACCGGGGTCTTAGCCGCGTGTGGGAGCTATCCCAGAATATTGACCGTTTCACCGATACTACTCCATTCGGTATTACCGGTTGTATCACACCGACGGGTGTCCCGTACGTTACCATTCGCGGTGGTCCTATGATTGGGCTAGAGGCCTTGGCTATGCAAGGTCTTCCTATCGAGAGGCTCCTTCTCACTCGAGAGCACCAGAGGCAACTGCAAGACTTAGCGGGTAACGCAATGAGTACCACAGTTGTAGGCGCTGCAATGTTAGGGGCGCTCATTGTTGGCTATAAGGCGCTCGAACCAGGATATGGGGAGAAAATGGTAATCGACATATCTAGAGATGTGACTAAGAATATCTGTGGAATGGACCATCTTGTCGAAGATGTGTTGGATCTTGCTACGTTTAAGGAAATGCCTGTTACCTCCATATTACGGGATGCCGGCCGCAGTTCCAGGTTGTGCCTCTGTGAAGGGCGAGCTTTGATGACGCCAAACCGGCTGCAGCAGTGCAAGCAATGCTGCCACACTACTTGCCTGAAGTGTGGCGGTAATCCAAAGCATGACTACGCCCTCCTCCCAACGGACCTAGTGGCTTCACGGATACCACCCGGAAAATTTGAAAACAGTCTTAAGGACACCCTTCCCATGAGGGTCAGGGTGGCCGGTATTTCAGAGGAGATTCTGGAAGACCTCAAGAACACATCCGACATAGAGGTCAAGGACTGGGCGCAATTAATTCGTGCAATCGAACCCGCTCTCGGAGCAGAGCTTCGTTTTCACTCTCTCAAGCGCGCCGAGGCTTGGACTGTATTTTACGAGTCGCCAACATCCAGGATGGAGCTTGTCCTCGATTCTCGTCAAGCGGAGTGGCGTTTATTTGCGAAACCGTCGAAGCGCGAGAATGTAAACAGCAACGTGCGAAAGCTCCTCGCCCGCCCCTTTGCTCGCATGAGACCGATTGGGAACAACCTGGTTGATGGCAAATGGCAATTCTGTTTCCCGACCGAGCTCAACTTCAAGATCAAGATTGAAGGCAGGGGAAAGGCCGTGAGATCGTGGGAATCAAAATTGGGTCTGCAGGAACCCAAGTTCGCAGATAAGAAGCTATGGTCGACGCTTCATCTTTCAGTTGACGAGGAAACCGCTTCCCGTTTGGATATGGACATTTCGGGTGATTACAAATTTCTCCCGGATTGTGGAACCGCAGCGGGTTGCCTCCACAAGAGAGTTGCCCTACAGGAGGGCGGAGAAGATGATACAGCCCTCTTCCTTTTTCTCGACCCCTCACGCTATGGAAATCCTGTAGAAGACTACTTTGTCTTTTCGACCGATATCCGCCGCTACAACTATGGCGAACAACGGCCCATCGTTGCTCGGGCGGATCCTAGATGGCGTCCTCTACACTCTTCTAGTGAACAGACAGTTAAGTGCACGGCTGATGGTCAATGGATTCACATCAAGTCTGCTGAGTTCAAGACAATTTCATCCAACGCTAAGACTACGTACGCAACGCCATCCCCTGATATGAATATTGAGTTCGCGAACAGCTCGTGTTCAGCCGCCAATGCCATCCTATCCTGCAAGGTTCCCCTTCCAGAAAGTGAGGAAGTGGGATGGACGAAGGGTGAATGGATCGAGGTGGATAAGCTGAGCGAGAGGACTGTCTTTTCGTCCTTTGCTTGGCTAACGGAGAGGGTTAGACATATAAAAGACTTCGGCACATGGAGGCCTGTAGATATTCCTCAAGATTTTGATAGGTGCCAAATTTGCGCCCCCAGCCCGCCGAAGGTCAAGTGGCGGCGCGTGGAGAAGGAGAAGCTCGAGCCGTTCGAAGATCCCCAACAAGCTGCTCCATACGAACGCGCTCTAAAGAATAGGCCTCCGCCGTTCCTGACCCACATTCGAATTGACGATAACAACCTAGGGCTTTTAAAGATTGGTCTTAACATATCGTCACTTATTCACCGAGCAGCCTCGAACCTTCCCCAGAGGGGATCCGCATTGGATGTCGAGCTTTCTTGGAGGCTAACTACTGACTATGTCCCTCCTCCTAGAGTTGTACTGCCGAAATTCGATCTTTGCAGCAATAAGAAGGATCCATCTTGCGATCAACCTCCACATTTCAAGATGGCTCTTCGCCCGGAACAGCTCCGGTCACTGAGCTGGATGAGGCGCCAAGAAGCTAAAGATGCCGCCCCTTTTAAAGAGGAGGAAATTGAAGAGGCTCTTCTGCCTCACCTAGGTTGGCGCGCCGAAGGTCGAGCCACCAAAAACATCGCCATTCGAGGCGGCGTGTTGGCTGACCAAGTAGGCTACGGCAAGACTGCGACAACATTGGGTCTCATAGATTCGCAATTCCCCGGCGAGGAGAAGTCACTGGGAGACATTCCGGGTAAAATACCGCTCAAGGCTACACTCATCATCGTCCCGCACACCCTATTATATCAATGGGGTAACGAGGTTAAGAAATTCCTTGGTTCGACATACAACGTGATCTCAATCAAAGATACACGGCAGCTGAGCGCACACAAAATCTCAGACTTCCAGAAAGCTGACATCATTATCACCAACTGGTCGGTGTTGAACAACGAAAACTACTACACCAAATTGGCCCACTTTGCTGCCCTGCCAGATATGCCCTCTGGAACTGGTCGCGCTTTCGGGGCTTGGTACACTTATGCCCTACAACGTGTTGCAGAGCATGTGGACGTGTTAAGAGAAAAAGGAGCAGACGCCCTAAAACAGGCCCTAGAGGCCAAGCTGAAGTCATTCGAAGATGATGAAGAACTAGTCAAATATGTTCCTTCTAAACGACTACGTGGAACAGCATACCGGAAAGCACAACAAGCCAAGACGGAGGAAGCACGCAATCCCAAGTCGGGCGGAAAGCGCAAAGCAGATGATATCAGTCTGAGTGATAGTGAACTCCCCCGAAGGAAAGCGCCCTCGGACCCATTTTCGCTCCGGGACGCCAATGTACGCAAGGACTGGAAACGGATGCAAAACCCCTTATTCCAAATGTTCCACTTCAACCGCCTCGTTGTAGATGAGTATACATATGTGGGTGGCAACGACCACACGAGCATCACGAGTTTGCAAGCCAACGTTCGATGGGTTCTCTCTGGGACACCCCCGCTTGGGGATTTTGCGGACGTCAAGACAATTTCAGTATTTCTTGGCATCAATCTGGGTATTGACGATGATGCAGTCGGCGTGATCCAGGCTCATAATATAAAGGCAATGGGAAAAGACCGTACAGGTAAGATGTACTCCGTATCAAATATCACTACTATTAGCGCTGAAGTCAAGTAGCCGTTGAGGAGTTTCAGTCTTTTCGACAAGTACATTCGCCGGCATGGCATCAGCGACGCCATGAGCACGCTCAGGAATTCCTAGACCAGTTTGTACGTCAGGTAGGTTTGCATCCACCTCAAGATATATGTTTTCGATATTAATGAGGGCCAGAACATCGCTGAGATCGACGAGATCCCATTTGATGAAACTTTGAGATGCATAGAATTGCCAGCAGCAGAAAAGGCTATCTACATGGAGTTGCATCACCATTTGCTCTCCCAGGAAATGCGGATTCGTAAGGGCAAATCTAAGATGGAAAGCGATCGAGAGAAGCGCCTTAACCAGACTATTGGTGACAGCAAGACCCCCGAAGAAGCTCTCGTTAAGCGCTGTTGTCACTTCACCCTAGATGACCTAACCACTAATCGGGAAAATGCCACCCAGGCCTGTGATTTAATTGTGGCAGAGCGGGAAAATCAGTACCAAGATCTCATCTTGGACCTAGAGAAGAACTTGAGACTTGCTGTGTGGCTTAAACGCCGCTGTGGGGATGACGATGAGCATTACGATGGGTGGAAGCGCAACGTTGGCGTCAATGCCTTCGGCGACCTCTCCGGGACAAAAAAGCTCAAGAAACTCATTCAACAAGCAACAGATAACTATGACGCAGCAGACGGAGACTTGTTCTATAAGGACATTGATAAGGTTGAACTAGAGGAGAAAAAGATGGCCAAAAAGGCTGCTGCAAAAAAAGCAGCGTTGGCGAAGAAGGCGGCGAAGAGGAGACGGGTCGACGGCAATGAGGGCGAGAATGCCGCCACTAACTATGACGACGATGACGAGAGTTCCGACGATATACGCCAACCCTGGCCCGTGACCCGGGCGGAGCACGTCCAAGCTTTGAGAAACTTAACTAGCCACCTCCGGCGTCTCTGCAAGGAGCTCGTATCCCGGATACGATCACTACGCTTCTTCAAGGTCGTCCGAGATCTGCAGTTAAAGGAATCAGGCCTTCTCGACGATAAGGAAACGCCGGCTGGTTGTGTCTGCTCAAAATGCACGAGGGGCTTTCCTGCATCTATGCTTTCTGTGCTCAGCTTGTGTGGTCATGTCGCTTGTGACGAGTGTATGAACACTTGGGGCCGCAGCGATGAATGCATTGTTTCGGGATGCGACGCTGCGGCTCGGAGCTTCCATGTTGTCCGGGCCGTAGAGCTCGGACAGGAAGACGAAGTAGCTCGCATCGGTCGCCACTATGGTAGGAAGCTCGAGCAGATGATTCACTTCATCAAGAACGATATTCCGAAGGACGATCAGGTTCTCCTATTTGTCCAATTTGACGATCTCATGGAAAAGGTCTCAAAAGCGCTAGCTGACCATGGGATTAGCCACTACGCTTTGACCAAGGGAATGGCCAAAAAGGCGGCAAATCTCATGAGCTTATTTCAAGAGACGACGGATAGCATGAAGAAGAAGGTACTTGTCCTTAATATCGCAGATGAGTCTGCTAGCGGAGCGTAAGTCCCTCGCTTGCACCGGTTTCTTGCGTAAAAACAGTGCTGACTTGGCGCTGACCTGCAGTAACTTAACGAATGCGAACCATATCATCTTCCTGTCCCCCCTCCTAACAGAGACCCAGTACCACTACGACGCTTCCACAACTCAAGCCATTGGACGAGCTCGTCGATACGGACAGAAGAAGGTAGTTCACATTCATCGCTTCTTAGCATTGAAGACGATCGACGTCGATATCATTCAGGAGCGTACAGCGAAGAGATTGGTTAGTGTCGGCAAATCATATGACCTCAAGCCTGAGAATGAGGTTGACCCGGGTACTGCATCCTTGGGTAGCTGGATGACGAGGAGGGAGAAGGTACAGAGCGACACCGAGTAGGATGATGTCTTGGAAGGCTTGGGAGCTTAGAAACAGGGTTGGTTGTGCAGAGCTCGAGTCGAACATCTCTAACTACCCTGTTGTTTGTAACCCCTTCGGGCTTCAACCCATCCTAATTTTGTTGGCCGCTATGAGAAAATCAGCCTGCGCTCTTTTGTATTTTTTTAGATTTAGTTTTGCGCCGGTTGTGTCGGTTGCTGCTACGATGGATCTCCCCATGAGCAAGGCTTTGTAAAAGGCAAATCCCTCTCATCTGAATCGCAATGGGGGCGAGATGCGATGATGAAAAGGAACTTATCTATACAGTAGTTGCGCCGTAGTTTGTGTAGCAAAAGGCATGAATGTAGTTTAGCCATGTCCAGGCATCCTCCCAGACTAAGACTGACCGGTTAAGCAAGGATGAGTGAGCAAGTGAGCAAGTGAGCAAGTGAGCAAGTGAGCAGGTGAGCAAGTGAGCAAGTGGGTTACTACTCACTTAGTAAGTGGTGAGTTGGTATGTAACGAGTTTAGCTGGCGAGTTCCAGAAGCCCGTGCATAAGTCACTCCAAGTATTTGTGCAGAGTATAGAGGAGTTACAGTAACTATCCTGACGCCCTTGAAACAGGAACCAGGCCCAGCCGACGAGCGGGCGTTCATCGATACTCTGTATACTGTGTATTGTGCTGTACATACATACGTTACACGAGTAGACTCTAGAACTGTACAGAATTGATGGGTTCCATTCTAGATGGCCAATTTCGGCTGACGTTTTGACGCCAAATACAGAGCAGAGCATGCATGTACCATAGTATAGAGAATAGAGAGAGAAGTTCGCCGGGAAGTGGCAATTTTAACGTGGTTTACGGCTACTATTTCCCGGTGGAGCCCTTTCTCTTCCTGCTGACCTGCGTCGGGCTCTTGAGATCCTGGTTTTGCTTCCACTCCCCCGCTGTGGATCCCGTAATACTCTCCAGACGGTATGCTATATATACGTACATGCATCAGTGCGAGCACGCCCACGTTCCATCTACATGAGAGGGACGAGGACTCGCAGCGTCTGGGCGTGCGCCGGAGATCTCTGTCTCCGGAATTGCTCGGGCTCGGTTGGATGGGATTGTGCTGGTTGCTGGTTGCTGGAGCTTGTTCTGGAGCTCTTGCTGGAGCTCTTGCTGCAGCTAGTGCTAGTGCTGTGCTGCGCGACGGGCGCAACGACGGCCAGAGTCTGGGCTGGGGACGTGCTAAGAATACACGGCGTGCAAGGGACAAGAGATCTGAGATCTCTTGGGCAGTTCGGGGATTAATCTCAATCCCAAACAGTCCTTGATTGATTCGCCCGACCGCGAAACTCCACCTCACCCGCCACAACCGCCCACCCCCTTCTGTTTCTTCTGCTCCATACGACCCTCGGTCGTCTGTGTGCCTGGGGTCGCGACTGCATGCTCAAACATCGCGCTTTGAACCAGACAGGGTTGCTCTTGGCGCCCATTGCTGTGACAACCGGCGAGCTTCGATAATTACCTACCTGTCTCTGCCTTCTCGCCCGCTCGCCGAAGGATGGATTGGCCGGGGGAGGGGGGAGAGCAGATCAATCAACTGGCCAAATGTCTTGCGTCTTCGCCCCTTGCTTACTTCGAGGGTGTTAGGGATTAGGTACCTGCTTACAGGGTGCACGTTATAGATATCTACTATACATAGATGGGTGGATGGGCGTGCAGCCTGCTGAACAGGCTTTGCCGGGGCTCGACTAGGAGCATGTAATGGAATGGGCAAGGAGCGGAGCGGGGAGGTTGGACTGTGGGCGGGGATAAAAGGGCCTGAAGGGCGCCGGTACCTCTGTCTCTCCCTCTCCCTCCTCCTCTACTTCTCGTGTCCCTGCTTTGTTTACACTCTCGTTCGAATACTTGAGAAATCACCCCGTGTATCTCGATACCTCTTACTTTCGTTTTCTGCTAAGAAACACCTCTGTCTTTCCTCTTGTGTCCACGGGATCTCCCACGCCACATCAACTTCCTACCAGCAGAATGCAACTCATCAATACCCTCCTCCTTCTCTCTTCCGCAGCCTCCACCGCCTTCGGTGTCGTCCACCAAGTCAAAGTCAGTATTGGTGGCGCGCTGGCATATGAGCCGAACAGCATCCCAGCTGCCATCGGCGATAAGGTCGAATTTCAATTCTTGAATGGGGTGAGTTCTTTTCTGTTTCGCTGGACATGACGGGCGAAGGGAGGGCGACAACACGAATCCTCCGAGGGACTCCGAAAGAGACTGAGGTCATGTTGGGAAGGGAAGGGAAGGGAAGGGAAGGGAAGGGGGGGCTTCCTGCGGAATAATTTGATGGATTGATGATTGATGAGGGTGGCCGGCTAACACCCTCATTCACAGAACCACTCCGTCGTTCAAGCTCCATTCGCTACTCCGTGTGTTCCTTCACCTGGCGGTTTCTTCTCAGGCTTCCAACCCGGTGGTGCCGGAAAGCCAGTAAGTCAAGCCCACCAGCCTACTCAATCAATTTCTAGAGTTGAATAAGCAGCTGACGCATTTTTCTCCGCGTTTCCCAGGTTAACGTCTTCACCATTGATGTCACGTCTACGGATGCCGTCTGGTTCTACTGTGCACAGGCTAAGCATTGCCAGGCTGGTATGGTTGGTGTGATCAACGTGTGAGTATCCGCGCCTCGGCGTGTTCTTCCAATAGTCCCCGGTTGACTCCCCCACCAGAAACAACAACGGCAACAAGACTCTTGAAGCATTCGCCGCCGCCGCAAAACTCGCCCCTGCCAATGTTGCCCCATCAGGTGGTGTCACAGGAGGTGTCATCTCCCAGCTCCCCCCGGCCGCCAACGGTACCGTATCTCCACCCACCGCCGGCCAACCCCCTGTGGCCACCGCGACCACCAATGCCGCCGTGGGTGCCGTTTCAGGCTCGCAGGCCACTGGCTTCCTCTCGCTACTATTGATGGCAGGACTATTACTATAAGAAACCTTTTTATTTCCCTACTAGTGCTGGCAAAAAGGCAAAATGTAATTCACGGGGGCTAGATTTGTAGAGAGAGGGAAGGGGAGGGAGGGGGGGAGTAGCAAGACCGGTGGGCGAGCGACGCAGTAAAAGGGGTGAGGGAGAGGAAAAGAAAGCAGATTTAAAAATTAAAATTTCCTTTACCCTTCTCCAACCTTATTTTGTACGTATGTACGTATATGTATGTATGTCCGCCGACTTTTTTTTTCCATTTTTTTTCTCCTTAATTCCGGGATTTCCTCATAATCCCCACAAAAACCCCAAAACCCCATCCTCCTCTTTCTCCTTCACCAATACAAGAAATAGAGGCGGAGCGGACATATACATAACTTTCGTCCATTCATTCATCCCCGTGAAGAAAAATAAATAAAGTAAAATAAAAGTCCCCCTCCCCCCCCCCTAAACCTCCTTTGGGCTTTCGTGCCGTCTGTGTACTCGTGTGTGCGTCTGCCTATCCACGCATCCTTCCGTCCGTCCGTCCGTCCGTCATGCATCCTCCTCTGTCTTTTCTTTTTTCCTTTTTCCTTTTATTTTTGTTGTCAATATCACCATCCCGATGTTCACCCCCCCCATTTTCTCTCGTATTGTCTCTCGAAACAAAAAATAATAGAAACAAAACAGAAACAGAAACAGAGGACAGAAACAAAAACGGAAACAGAAATGGAAACAGAAACAAAACGAAAACGGGGGCGGGGACAGACAGAAACAAAACGAAACGAAACGAAAACACCCCGGGCGTTGGCAGTGCCGGAGGAGCAAGTCAGCGTGATGTGTTGTTAGCCCCTATGGTCTGGAGTGGGGGGAAGGGGGAGTGGGGGAAGGGGGATGGTGTGGGTTGTGTAGGCTGTGTATTGTGTATGTATTGGGGGGTGCTCGGTGCTGGTTTTTCTGTCTTTTTTCTTTTCTCTGCTCTTCTTTTCTCTACTCTTCTTCTCTCGTCTTTTCTCCGCCCTTCTTTCCCCGTCCTTTCTCTGTCCTTCTTTTCTCTTCTTCTCCCTGCTCTTCTTTTCTCGTCTTTTCTCGGGTCGAGGGGTATAGGGGTATAGGGCAGACGTCGGTTTTGTATCGTGCGTTTGCGGGGTAATGGGGCCTTTTTTGTGTTTATCTGTGTCTGTGAGTGAGTACGTTCATTTACATATTACCAGACAACTTGGCGAAAAGCATGAGAGGGGGGATGTACGGCGTGGACACCACCACCACCACCACCGCCGCCGGCAGTCTGTGAATCCCCCACCCCCATGCCCATTCACTCCGCCCTCGCCCTTCTCACCTCTCCCCTCTACATAACCCCCCTACATAACCCCTCCCTTCCAACCCCCGAACCACCAAACCAAACCAACCACCTTCCTGCCCCCCCTCAAAAGAAAACAGAAAACCACTAACCAAAGCACACTCCACGCAACGCAACAATGAAACACTCCCGCGACACACCCAACCCTGACCACCTCCGCCCGCCGCCCGCCGTCGAGTGGTTCGACGAGGAATGGCAGCTATCTGTGGAGTACTATGGCGGGGAGGAGAGTGATGAGGGAGAGGAGAGTGAGGAGGAGAGGGAGGAGGTGCTGGAGGAGGAGCGGGGTGAGGGTGGGGATGACGGCTGGGATCGCAATGGCCGGAAGGCGTATGACTGGATGGTTTGAAGTTTGGAATTTTGTCTTGTTTTCTCGGGCTGTTTTTTTGTGGGGAGAGAGAGAGGGCGGGGGAGGTTGCCTAAGTAGGCTCATTGCCGGGATTTGTTATCCTGCTTGGTACAGAGAAAGCATGTAATAATAATAAGAATAATAAGAATAATGATAGAAAAGGAGGTTCCCTTTTTTAGCGTCGCTGCTGCGTTGCAGTGGGAGAGGGAAAGAAGAGGGAAGGTGGAAGGATATATATACTAGGGTGTATATAACCCGGAACCCCAACGCGAAAATCTCTCCACGAGGATGTGTGTGTGCGAAATCTGGTACAATCCCTGGACCTCGTGCAATCTCAATCGCGGCGAGTAATTCTTTGAGAAGAAAAATGGAAATGTATAGGTGATGGATAGTGTAAGTGTATATGTTCTAGTGGTGGTGTTAAATGACAGTAGTAATAATAATAATAATAATAATAATAATAATAATAATGGTAATTGTAATGGGAATATATATATATTCCGGTAGTAGCAATAATAAATAATGTGTATATATATATATACACATATTCCAGAAGTAGTAGTAATAATAGTAACAATAACAATAATAATACCACGCCTTAACATCAAGATGGTGAAAGATAAGATAAGATCCTATCCGATTCTTAAATTGAAATTTTTTTTTTTAAATAAGTAAAAATAAATAAATAAATAACTGAATAAGCAAATAAACGTATGAATAATAAACAACCAAACAAGTAGAAACGAAACGAAATGTATGCGCGTGTGTGTGTATGTGTGTGTTATGTGTATATGTGTGTGTGTGTGTGTATGTGTATGTGTGTGTGTATGTGTGTGTGTATATGTGCGCGTGGGGGCGGCGCTAGTCGGGGCTGAGAAGGGCGCTTAGGCAGGAAAAAAGTACGATTTTTTGTTTTTTTTTTTTTTTTTTTTTTTTTTTGATGGATTTTGATTGATTGGAGATGGAGAGAGGAGAAGAGAAAGAAAAGAAAATAAGGAGAAAAAAAAAAAGGGAAAAGAAAAAGGAAAACGAAAAGGGAAAGGAAAAGGAAAGGGGGGTGAAGGGGAGAAGTGGGAGAAGGGAGAAGGGGAAAGGAAAAAAAAAAAAGGAAAAGAAAAGAAAAGGGGCTGTGTAGTTAGTTAGTTAGTTAGTCGTATTTCCTCTTCATTTTCTTTTTCTTTTTCTTTTTCTTTTTCTTGTTCTTTCCGTTGGTCTGTATTCTGTATTTTATTTATATATATATATATATATATATATATACATTCCCGGGCAGAGACACACACATACACACACACACCGGAATAGATGTCCGCGGGCGACTTCCGAGGAGATGCATGGATGGATGGGTAGATGGGTAGATGGGTAGATGGGTGGATGGGTGGATGGATGGATGGGGTAACTCTGGAGTTGGGGGAGTGGAGTGGGCTGCTTGACCTAGCTCTACCTCCTTACCTGTCTGTCTGGCTGTCTATTGCGGGTCTTTTTTTTTTTTGTTTTATTTATTTATATATATATATATATATGTGTGTGTGTGTGTGTGTATGTGTGTGGTGAAGGGATGATGATGATCATAGTGATAGGAAAGGGTAATATAATATAATAATACAATGTTGTTGTTTTTGTGTGACTGACCCGCTTGGGAAAGGGAGGGAGGGGGGAGGGAGGCTTGAGCTAGAGTTTCGGGACAGCATCCCACCATTCCGGTCCGGCACAAAGCGGTTCGAGGGAGTATATTTTTTTTCTTTATTCCCCCCCAAAAAAAAAAAAAAAAAAAAGCCTCCTCCTAATCCCCAATCCCAATCCCACTGTCCCGGTTTCGCCTTATGGGGGGGGGGGGGATAAGGAAGGAAGGGGGGACCCAACCTTTTGGCGCTTGGGATTTTTTTATTTTTTCTATTTTTTTTTATTTATTTGCTTGTTTGTTGGTTTTGTTTTGTTTGTTTGTTTATTGGTTTGTCTGTTGGTTTGTTGTTGGATTGTCTATTTTGGCGCGCAAATATAAAAAAAAATAAAAAAAAATAAAAATTTCCCAAGAAACGCACAATGACGCCTCCAGGCTTTTTTTTTTTTTTTTTTTGCAAACGAAACACACACACACACACCCCACCCCCCCAACCCCGCGCGCACGCGGCGCATCCACCCGTCCCTCTGGACCCCATCCCCCCCATCCCCGTCCGCCCATCCGTCCCGTCGGAAATGAGTGAGGGAAAATAATAATATAGTTTGGTATGGTTTTGCGCTCAGACGCAAAACCACCAAAAAAAAAAAAAAAACTTGGAGGGGATGGGAAAATATCGGTGCGGGCCGCGGTGTGTGTGTGTCTTGAATGTGCCCCTAGGGAAAAAAACACATTTCTCTCTCTTTCTTTCTTTCTCCCTCCCCCCTAGAAAGAAAGAAAGAAAGAAAAAAAAAAAAAAAAAAAAAAAAAAAAAAAAAAACAAAAAAAAAATAATTAAAATAAAAAAAAAA